>DWFT01000671.1:0-11022 GCA_018246795.1 Microceris patrobas patrobas
CTTACAGACCTGACATGTTTCACATTTATCTCTCTCTTCAAAAACCCAGGCCAATTTCAAACACTGAACTCCCCCAAGCCAGTCTGACCTGACCTATTGATGCTATATAGTGTCAAGAAAATCATTTGCCGAAGAGTGGTATTACTCATCATCATCACCATCATTTGCAGGAGGTAAACATGCGTCTTTCCAAGCTGGACGAGTTAGACGCGCTGATAGCCGGTGTACTGTTCGTGGACTCGATGAACCCCCAGGAGTGTTACTACTGGGCACCGCCCTCGGACCAACCCGTCCACCAGAAGTCCAGCGATACTGTGAGTCTATATGACACATCTCACATCTTCCAATACACTTCGAATACTCGTTTTTTTTATCTTATAATAGGTTAGCGTGAGGCCGCCATCCCGCCTGATGGAAAACGCAGTTCTAGGGTGAAGTACGTATGCCATTATGCACGTCTCATTCGTTTTAAAACGGTGTGTCATAGGGCCAAAGTAAGGCGATAATTAGTTGCCAAAGCACCCACGTCATCGAAAGCTGCCGGCTGGTATCATTACTGTGGTTCGCAGAAAGTGACGTCACTAGATAATTAGTGACAATAAATAATGGAGTAAACGCATAAACCGATTGTGTGCTGAACCTATTATTTTATATCTGCGTCATAGATTAATGAGCGGTGTTCAGTTACCTACTTGTATATTATAGTACTTATATGAATGCAATACACACGTAATTCTGCAGCGAAATTTGTTTTTGAATATTTTAGAGCCTTTTGTTTAATTTATTGCAATTGTAAAGGTTTCGTGTACTAATAATTTTACATTGAGAATCTTTTTGTTATTTTCAAGAACGATTAATAATCAACCCATTATAATTCCACTGTTGGAATATGGTATGGATGGTTGTAATATGGTCTCCTCTCATATTGAGAGGGTTAAGGCCAAAATCGATTCAAAAACGATTAATATAACGCATTTGGACAAAAGGGAATAATGGTATTCGATATGACTATGCAGAACATCATGTAGGTTATAAAACGAAATATTGCCAACGATGCGATTTCTCAACGTATGGCTTACATTGTGCAAGGACTCGGTTTTGCCGCAACTGTGTATGGCGCTCATTATTTTATTTTTATGTTCTAGGAAAATACATCGAAGTACTGCACGTGTAAGGCGAGGCGGCCGCGGCGCCACGTGTAACCCACTGTCAGAAACCTTTCGCCTTTAAACGTCTTGGACATTAAAATACTAAATTATCGAAAAAAGTATTCAACACATAAAGAAAAAACGATAGCAAAGTTGACAGTAATTTATTATTTAAACCATAAAAACATGGATGATTTTAGTATGAATCAGAGGTTAAATACTGTAGATTCCTATAAGGTATGAAATACAAGGAATCTAGATGCGTATGCGTAAATTATAGACATTTGAATTTAGAATATTCTCCTGTTCCAAGTTTTTTGAATATGGAACCACAACGCTCTGGTCCCTACAACTATTTATGTCTATTTTTTCTAATCCTGTGTGTATGTATACAAAAATAAAAATAATATTTTGCGTGTTTGTCACGGTACCTACTACATACCGAATATCGAATATACCAGTATCGAATAGTCGTCTGATTGAAACACGAGATCGTAATAACGACTCAGTAAAAAAAATCCGTGGGAACCGTCACAAGTATAGTACCGTGATTTAATTGTAAATAAAAAATAACTTTGAGCATTTTATATTTTAAGATTACATATTTATACCGCTAGTAACAGTATAGCAAAGAATTTATTGTGACCTGAGATCAATTAATAAAAATCGAATCATTATATATAAAAAACGTGACATCACACCTGTAATACCCGAAGATGTAGGCAGAAGAGTGTAGTACACTTCCCCGTTACACCAGTTACGTTTACCTCGCACAAAGGAATACGTGATGGTTATATTATTATTGATCAGTAAAATACTATTTTATCATGCAGGAACATTACGTAAAGTATTTTTAAGCATTTGTTTGATGCCGCTAAAATGAATTTACAAACGATCGTTTCCAATAAAAAAGGTTTAGGTATTTTCGTAGTATGGTTAATGCGTTATGTACCTTTAAAGAGCTGTAAAAGGATATAATGATTAGAAAATAAAGCTTACGCTTATCATAATGTCTGTGTATTGAGCTTTTCAGTTGAAGTATGATAATAGAAACTATATTAAAACGACCGCTGCACGGTTATGTGCGTGTGTGTTTGTATGAAAATATGTATGCAGAATCTGTTTGTATGTGTGAAATAATCAGTGAAGTCAATTTAATAAATTAACGGTTTTCGCTTTGGTCTTTGCAGTGAGCTTAAATATTATGAAGAAATAAAAAAAAAAAAATTAGAGAATAAAACGTTTTATATTTTTTCAACTGCAGTGAGCTAAGAGATTGTTAATGAATTTAATAAAATGGGGAGGAAATAAAACGTAAACCGCCTTATATTTTTTCAATTGTAGTGTGCTTAAAAATTGTTAAGTGATAAAAAAAGGAAATACGGCTAAAAATAAATTTTTTTACACTTTTTATTCGCACCCCGTTTACAAATGATTGAAGGATAAAGAAAATAAAATGGAAATCGGAATAAAAATACAACGGTCTACACTGTTTTATTTTCAGACCGTTTACAAATTGTTAAAGGATAAAAAATAAATAAAAAGGAAGTGCGAATAAAAATAAAACGTTCTGCACTTTTTCATTTGCAGTGCGCTTACAAGTTGTTAATGAAATTTCATGTTACATCGTGCGAATTACGTCCGCGCGGTGGAAAGTCTGAGAGGTGTTAAGAACACCCATCCTCCCCTCTCATTTACACTTGGATGCTGCTAAATAATTTCAAAATACGCAATTTTACGTGGCGATTAAAACATTTTAAAAATGCGCCTCTGGAAAAGGGAGGGAGGTTGCAAAAAGTTATATTCATTTTTTTTATTATTCATTCATTTCGAATATCAGAATTAAAATGATTAGATTTGCACCAAATATTTTTATGTTTATTTGGAAATAAGTCAGTAAAATAAATAAAATAGATATACAGGTCAAAGTTAAGCGTCTTATGACTTTATATACTACAATACTTTTGTACATTACATAAAATATGAAAGCCCTCGTCTTAGTTTCCGATATCAAACGTTAATTGGATGGCGCCAAAAATAGTCCCTAAGCATCTAAATTTCGGTAGGCATCGCTGTCTAGTTAGTTAGCATTCGCTGTCTTACGAAATACTGGTGAAATCTGCTTAAGTTTATTTTTACTTATGAAATAATACGTCAAGTTGTATTTAAGCCAGGGCTAAAATATTGAATAAAATAAATGACGATATTGTCAAAATTCTACATAGAACATGGAGCACAGTTCACCACACTGCTCAATTGCGCATTGGTTAAATATCGATTAGGAAACAAGTCTGTGTGAGATGTTTCAAAACAGTCTTTAAAACTTTTGACGAGTTTCACCGTCTGCTTGCTAAATATAATTGTTGGGAGTATCTGCTGTACGTGTTCCCCAAAGCACGGGTTTTTTAAATTAAAACTTTTTTGTTTCGTGCAATCAAGCATTTGACCACAAATTCGCCTGCAAGCTGGTAAGGAATGACGTGGCTCACGGAGTATCATACTTGTCAAGTAAGTGTCTATTCACATTATATTTGAAAACCCCGGCACCCTAGTGCCCTAAACCTATTCTGTATTTCTCGAGAAATATACCCTAGTTTTCAAAAAACACAGACTTATAGTGTCGCCAGTTGCGGTCACCCATCCATGAGTAGACCGTATTCAACCTTGCTTTATAGTCGATCAGTAATCAGTGCTCAGTTATAGTGTACTTAGAGAATTTGTTTTGTAAGGCTGTGAAGTCTGCCAAGCCCTACTTGACCAGCTTGGCAGACTATGGCCTTAACCCTCCATTTTCCCAACAGTAGAATGTTAATAGGGTCGAGAGAGAGCAAGTTCACTAGCGATCTTTTGTGTGATTCTATTCTAAGTAGTGTTACGCATACAAAGGATAACTCTAACCTTTATCATAGTGCGTGGGCGACGTTGTTTTCGTAGGAGGGTGCAGTCATAGCGGGCCGCGGCGGCGGTGCCCCTTGGTGGTCTTCATCTGTGCTACCACTCCTACAGTTTGTGTTCACTTAACACTGACTCGCGACTGAATGATTATTAATTGCGAATAGATCTCATTTCACTTCATATTAGCATGCAAAAGTTACTTAGGATTACTTAAAAGTTTTACATAGAGCAAGAGCTTTTCACTGTCGTCGGTGGGCGAGCAGAGCTGCGACGGTTACCTGCAAACAAATAAATGCAAGAAATGAATGTGTATTCTCGGGCACTGTAAACATTCCACCGCAGTTTCGACGAGACGGATTTTAGTACAAATGCGGGAGAAAACGAGAGAGAAAGAGGGAGACGGAGACGGCAATTATCGTGAGCTTGTTCCTGAAAGATAAATCTTAGATCACGTTCCGCAATACATTCCAATTTACGGAACAGTTATAGCGTATTGAAAGCGTCCGGCCTTAAAGGGTACGAAAATAAATCGTTCCGGAAACGGCTGTTATTTGTCTCTTTCTAAATGCACATCTGTTCCGAGACAATCGTAATACGTTGCTGCTATTGCACACAAGGTTGCAATATCGATTGTACACTAACTGCATACATCACGACTTACTACGAACTGAATCATCATATCGAAAGTTTCTTCCCGAACTAGAGTGTAGGAAACTGAAATGAAAAAGTACTCAGTCCATAAATTATACATTTAAGCTATTTCCTAATAATTGGCAAAGTCGGCTAATGCTGGTATGAGCTAAAAGTAATAAAGATATTTATCGAACTAGAGTATAATTGTATAAGTTGTACAAAAATGTACTGAATGAAATGTAAATCATACAAAACATCTATCGTAATATAGCCCATATAAATTTCAAATTGAAACAGAAATATCGACGTAAGGCTATACATATTCCGCTCAACGTCTATCTGATCTAAATATAATGGTTGACAAGGAGCGGGCCCGAATAGGTATTGGAAATAGTCGTGCAGTTATCAAACACACATTAGCCGCGAGCCACCCACGTCACCGTCATTCATCCGCTTCGATCGCACGCACACGCGCGCACCGACACGGCACACCACACCCGCGCCGCCCTCACCGCACCACCACACCACACCATCCAATACCACTACCCAAGAACCCAACTATCACCACAGACCAATATAAAAACCGACCACGGTGCCGCGGTCACACTCGCGCATAGCCGTCCACCATCTTAAATTCATTCACAAAAATCGCTACAGCACAGCTCCTATTTGTTTACCGTTTTATGCTTCTCTGCTCACAACGACGCCCGATCCTCGCCACCGATATCCCTCTCTCGTCGCGCTGATGCGTTTTACACTTTGTTTTACGTCCAAATCACATTTAATGACTCGTTTTTGTTGCCAATACGGTAATTTGCGAAATTCGGATTCGTGACGTGCGGTCGCCGTGAGCTTCTGTGTGCAACTGCAGAATGGTGGCAGGACTGCGGACGGCCGCGGAACGCGCACGCGCGCTGTGTACCCGCCAAAATACACCTACGCGCATGTATGGACGAAGCTTTGCCTCTCTTTCAAAAGTTCGTACATAATCTTGCTTGTGTTTGTTTTTAATCATAGACTGACAACGACCTACACAAGCCACTTGTCACTGTTCTTGGTGTATTCTTACCGAGTTGTCAATAATTGGTAGTGAATGGCAGCGAGGAAGGCTCCGGTTGTCCCGGTAACCCCAGCGGGTTGTATAACGAGCAAATAACATGAAGCAAACGATTGTCCTATTTATATCCCGCGTAGTGCCATGGCTCGTAGCGCGCTACGGGTGGCTACGCCGTACATCACTGAACATTCTGCGTAGATAGCGTGTGCTAAAGTATTTTTACAGAATATAAGCATTTCAACTTACTAGTGACTTATTATTGATGTAATTAAGTTATTTTCAATAATTATCACTCTTGAAATTTAATTACATAATTCATACGTTCTGAATAGTTAATATACATTTCAAACATTTGAAGAGTATTTTACCAATAGAAATATAGAGTTTTACTTTGCTAAATCAGAATGTGTAAATATTATGTATTCTAGTGGAAGCCCTCCCAAAAACTTCTTCCATCATTGGATGGGATTACCTAATATTACATATTTATTTATAACTTTCATTGTATCTGTAATGGAAAGCACAAAATAATTAGTTCTAAATACCTGTCCTATTAGTTTTACTTGTAATAAATTTGACTTGAATAGATGAATGTATCTTGCAGTCTTCGCTTTATTTGTCGACACTTGTTTGTTTTGAATGTCAAGGACTCTATTTTCGCATGATGACGTCACACAATCATTCACGACTATAATTATGTACGTACGTATATATAGATATATGTACATATGCACATAATAATAGTTATAAATTGTTCTTTGTTGTCTAAAACGGATCAGTTCAAAGCGATTAGAAAACGTCTCTTACGGGTTTCCTGTTAGCTGATGTTATACATACATATTATATTTCTGATGATTTGTGCACACGATTAGTCTTTATTTTGTGCTTACACATATCGAAAATTCACAATTGTTTTTTTTAATCGCCACATGTCTTTTCAAAATGACAAAATGAAAAATCAAATATAAATGGTATGAAATTTACTTCAAAAAATCAAACACTATCTAATAATATTACATAATCTGATGAACCATCATATTTCATTTCTGCCTAAAAAAAACGAATAATAAAGTTTATCGGGTCCGTTTTTCGATAATTTAAGAGAAAAACCAGAATTAAACAATATGTGTGTATAAATATGTGATGGTCTCAGATGTTACTTCAGTCATCAGATCGTTTTTGGATACACCGGCATACTGTGATTATAAACGCTTTCAATGCGCTGTGAATAGAAATATACTGAAAATCTTAAGTAATTTGTTCGAATGAGGTATGTTTCGAGATAGTCGGTAGGTCGATACAGTAGTGCTACCAGGGTCCTTATGGGATTTCTCATAGGAACCAGGGTTCTTGTGAGGTACTGATTAGGACTGATAACCGTTACAATGATGGTTCATCCAGTAGAAGCTCATTACAAAAGAATTCATACCCAAGGACCCATTCATTCGGACTTTACGAATAATATCTACCCTATCTACACTGTAAGAGACCTGGCGTAATGAAGAAATAATGATAATAATAATAAAAACTAAAAATGTTATAAAATATTAATGTTTTTGGCTACCCCGCAAAACCTTAAAAAATCACAGTTAACTTCTATTTTCGTCTCGTACTAAATGATGTTTCTTGGGTGTAGTCACCATTTTGATCTTGCCATTGGTTAGGGTGATGTTGTATAGATAGCGATAAAATATCCACCGTCTGAGAAAAGCCCGTTCTTAGGAACTAAACTAAACGGCTAAATCCTCTAAATTAATCATTGAACTTTCTAGAATCCAACCCTCATGCACATGTATAAATTAGGGATAAAACGTAGTGTAACTGATAGCATGAACAATATAATTTATTTTAAGTCAATTAAAATATTAGTATTGATATTAAAACATTTAATTCAATATCAAGATTCATAATACTCCATGACATTTATAACTATAATATTATCTTATTCCTTGTAATTTAAATGTACGAATTAAGAAACGTTACTTAAAGCTTTCGTTTACGAATACTCTTATATAGAGGCGGTGATGTTACAAGAGCCTTACTGATGGCATTGCGTGGGCTGGGAGGAGATATGCCTAGAATAGACGCTCCGGCGTCGGGCTGGCTAGACCGGGGGCAGACGGATATCTGCAGGACGAAGATAAATAAGGAGAAGGACGTTGTTGAAACTCACACTGAAAAATATCCCACTGTATCCACCACGACTTTATTATGTGTTTGTGAACGTATATTTTTGATTTATGTAACGTTAATAACGTTTATTGCTGATATACAAAGTAATTGGAGAGCGAAATGGTTGTTCGAATATAGAATATTTTTTTTTTAATTGATGTTCGATGCCAAAAGAAATTAATATATATGTACTTGAAACAATATCTTTAACATTACTAATGTAACCACGGTTTATGTTTCATGTTTTGCTAATATCTGTGGGTACTAGCAGTTAATATAACTTTCTACCAATGAAAGGGGTCAGCCAAGTTGTTTGACTGCCAAGTATACCCCGTGACTTCATGTACGCAGCTTAAATATGGTAACCTTGTAACCAATATGTATATATCAGCAATAATATATCTCGCCCGCTTTATGGTTAATAATAGTGCCAAAGTAAGAAAGTAAGGAACCACTGTTTTATCAGATTTTAATATTAAATAGGTTCACCATCTATTTAATAGTGGGACGTAAACGTAACTGATGAAGCGTGGGAGTGTATTGCTACTCCGCCTAACTCTTAGGGGATTAAAGGCGTGTTGTTACGCTTTAAGCATGCTTTTATTTGTATACAGAATTTTTAATACGTGGTCCTTGCAATTATATAGGTATGTTTAATAATTGTAATATGTAAAACTAGTATCCCGATGAAATTAATTTAACAATTTAAGCTCATATAATAAATATTTACCGATAACATATAGGGAGTGGGGTGTGATCAGAGCAAAGAGCTATTTCTTCTTTTTCATGTATACAATTACGTTTCAAGAAAAAGCAGGATTATTTCAGAAAACACAATTTAATCCCTTATTCAAATGTCGTGTCCATGTTCGAATAGATTTTAAAATTCGAAAAATGTACTGGAAAATTTTAAATGCATTAATGATATAGCATAGGAGCGAGTAAGAGGGTGAATTCTAAACTAATGGGATATCACAGCTGCCACAAGACTATGGCCTTAATCTTCTTAACATGAGAGAAGATCCATATTCCAATAGTGGAATGATGAAATGGTCAGAAGGAAGAAGTGATATAGGAATATAAATTCATTTTTGGGATTCACGAAACTTACGCACTAAGTTCTAGAGGCAATTGGTGATCTCTATTTAAACTCTATTTAAAACTCACCGTTGGATCCTGAACCTTCTTTGGAACAGCATCTGCATTCCTCTGCCTACCTCTTTGTTGATTACACGCGTGAAGTTACGTTGTACATTATATTATGAAACGTTTCGATCAACTTCAATATTTTATTATGAAACCTTCGGACTATATATCAAAAAACTATAAATTTGAATCTATTACACTATTATATAGTTTCTCCTTGCCAAATGCGTGTTGTCAGAGACAATTAAATATGAGTTCTATTTTTAGTGACTTTCCAGTAAAACGATAAAAATGTTCATATTTAAAATATAATGAAGATAAATTTAAATTACCCTTCAACTTGTTATCAGAAGGATAAGTTATAAAACTTGGCTTAAAACAGATGTCAACATAGTCTAAATAAGTTTATAATGACGCGTTTAAAAATATTCATTTTAAAAATATTAGTATACTGTTTTTAGTGTACTGTGGATAAAGTGGTCTGTTAAATATAAAATATTTTTTACTGAATTAAATGCACGCTTTTATCTTGCTTTCTTACAATCGTCTTGCTAATAATTTAATTTTTTTGATGATAAATTGACGATTTCAGTCCTGTTTATTGTATTATTAAAAAACTATGTATACTTTCACTCTACTAATTATGCATTGGGGGCATTAAAGGGAATCTCACAACAGTAAAAATATGTGTATTTTATATATCATTGTACATTATTTAGACCCTGTTAATTTTTTTTAGTAGCGATGACCACCAGTGTCGAAAATACATGAACTTATATTACTTTTATACGTCATAAATAAAATTTATAAATGAAAGTTAAGTACATCCTACCAGGGCGACATAAGTTGGAAAGGAAGAATATTCATAAATGAAAATACTCAGATAAATAGTATGTTAATACAGGTAAATGAGAGAATAGTTTCGAAACATTAAAGCTTAAACAACTCGATTAGTTTATGAACGCAATAAGTACACATATAATAAAACTCATATACTGAAAGAAAAGTGGCACAAATGTCCTGGTTTCAATCACATCTCTCCACATTGGCACAGGGACCGCTACGCACGAGTTGCCTGCCGCCTACAGTTTTGAATTTTCAGAACTCCTGCTAGAGCGAGTACGCATTATATATTTTCATACATTGAAATGAAACGGACGTGGCATCGATCGGTTTGCGTCACACAGGACGCGTGGGCGCGATGACGTCACGCCGCACCCGCCAATCACGAAGGAAGGAAAAGGCGGCACGAATTAGTGAAAAATTGCGGAAAATACTCGCCTTATAGATATTTCCTTGCAGTTACGTCAGATAGAATTACGTTGGAGAATTTATCACAGCAAATATGTTAAACTAAAATATGCTGTATCTATGAAAGTTACACAGACATTTTTAAATTTCAATATAAAATTTAACGTTGGGCTTTTGTTATTCATTTCTACCCAATTCTTAAAATTATACAATATGATTACTTACATACAAATTTATTGCAGAATTTAAACACTATTATTCTGTGTAGCTCTTTTATTATTATTATTTAACATAAGAACTTATATGTATGTATTAAAGAATAGTAATATCAACTAAGGAACCGCCGTTATGATTATACATAATGTTTATTTAAGCAGAAGTTATGATAACATTATCAAATATATCTTCGCAATTCTTTTATTACTATTTGAACAGCTGCCGCCTGCAGCGAACAAACGTCATATGCGACATCTACTGTGCAGTTTTATAACTACAGAGAGCTCCATAAATTATGCCCTTGCTTTGTATACAGCTGCTCTCACTAGATGGCAGCACCAAATCAAGTTGCTAACAATGTTATTTTATTCATTATATTATATTTCCATAAAATCAGTTATTCTTTTATAATTATAATTAACATATTTCTTTAAAACAACAACTTGAAGAATATGTAAAGCCTAGTAATAAAAATAAATTATTCAATTAGTAGATACAATACAT
>DWFT01000672.1:0-11019 GCA_018246795.1 Microceris patrobas patrobas
ATGAGCGCCATCGCGCCCTGTTCTGGGCTTGTGCAGCCGTTCGCAGATCGTCAACCCACGGGGCCGGAGAGCGTCCTACACTACGTTTGCCGAGCCACGGTCTCCACTCCAGAAAAATATATAAAATAAAATATATATAAAAATATATCACTAATTTCCAAAGGAAGTTTGAGCAGTAATGAACAATACTTGCGGTCTGTTGCAAAGCAACAAAAAATATATGAACAAAGAGAAACTCAGACATTAATTTTAGTTGTTTTTATAGACTTGAGTTTCATATGCACTGTTACTTTGTAATTTTAAACTCAAGAGTACAAGCAGTCATAATGATGTAGCTTGTAGAGCTACCAGTATGGGTTCGTAAGCTATTAAATATCACTACCGATAAGCAAATTTGTTACACGACAACGTTGGAAGGTTTTGTTCCGTCTGACACTAAATTTTGACAACCGCACCTCTCACCGAGACGGACGGTGGAAGCCTTGACTCATCCATCTAAACGGTGTGACCTTAGCGGTTGAGAAGTTGAACAGCAATTTGTTGTTGAGAATTACTTTGTACTGAATTGTATTTGTTTGTAAATGTATTTTAAAGGCATTTATTCGTAAATGTAGTAGATGCAAATACGATGTAGTGTAAGGTAGAATCTTCAAGTTAACGTACACAATAATACTATAATATAATTTTATTATCTTCGTATATGCTAGTAAAGATTTAGTATAATTAGTAGATTGCAAAGGTTTTGTTGACTATATATTTTTTCCTTTTCGGAGACACGCATATTGATATCACTAACATGCCTAATAGTACCTACGATTTATGATATTATACGTCGAATGTTACTACACGTACAGTTAGATTGATCTCACTAATCCCCAATTCAGTTTTTTTTAAAATCAAAATTGATGTTGCACGGTGATAAATCGCTTTGTAAAACCACACTGTCAATTATTAGTGATCTATGCTTTTCGTTTTTTCATCATTCCCGCAAATTATTCCCACTTTAATATGTAAATTAAACCTAAATAGCTGGTCGAAGAAGGCTTAAAATATTCCGACATCTTAATACCGAATTAATAGCGTTAGGACGTACCTACTAATAAATCTACAGTCGTTATGAGACTATGTAGTTTGCTTAGACTACGATTTTGTTTATGTTCAGCGCGGAAACTAAGCATGACATTCACGCCAATTTCACCTCACGCTACTTAATAATAGAGTTCAATTATGAATGGGTTATTTGTTAGTTCTGACGTCCTTTAATTGTTCGATTAGATTTTACTAGCTCACGCCCATTGATATACACGAAAGATAAAACTTGACTTAATGAAGTATTTTTATACTGAACAATTTTTTTTTCACAGCGTTAACTGACCGTGAGTGCGAGAACAGAAGCGTTTGGAGTAGGCGTTTCAATAAATATTTCCAGTATTTCTTGTATGTATTTGCGCCATATTGGAAATTCCGGATACTATGAGGAAAATGTCTCATTTGAAGTCTTTGAGAAACAAATCACCGAACTTTTTCCCGCGATGAAATTTTAACACAGTCATTAATCAATAATTTAATGAAATATAGGTATATTACTCGTATATTCGATATCTTTATTTATGGTAAATATTGTGTTTGTTAAGTCTAAAACACATTTAATATAAACAGTAGGTAAATTTATCAAAAGTCGTGCTTATGAATTTGAAATGATTTAGACGTAGCTTACGTAGAAATCATTTCAGTCAATTTAGATATTACACAATTATTGTAGTTATTGAGGCTTATGATATTATTACCTTTAAAACATAGAGTTAAATTTAGTTCAGGATATATTGTTACAAAAATCAATGATTGAATATTTGCACTTTATTATGTAGGTACTTTCAAAACTTATTAAAACTATCGTATATTTTAAAAATATTGTATTTAGATAAAATATTAATTTTACTAAATTACTACGCTCCTCAGCCTACTGCTTTGGGCATTACAAGCGTAAAATTATGATGTTACTTTTAATGTTATAATATATTTTTATTGAATAAAATATTTTTGTAGTACTAACTACTCCAAGGTTGTCGCTGTCCAACTATCGCTTCGTTACAATTAACCCACCAATGGAGTTAGAAAAATGGCTGCGAACAGAGTCGGACAAACGAGGAATTAATATCGGATGTTCCATTTTCTATCACGTTGCCACTTCCCACTTTGTACAACACGCGGCCCTTTAACAATTATGCATCAAGATAACCTCTTTGTTTACTTAATAGTGCCCTTAAGTACCTACTAATTTTCTCACAACAATAAGCTGAAACGAATAAATTTCCGAAATAAATGTAATTAGAGACCAGTAGATAATGCCCTTTGTAATTTAGCATTAGCTTAACAATGAACACCTAATGAGTAAAAATAATACCATTAGTCTTAATAATGTAATATTTGCTGTAAATGGACATAAAATAATACATTTACGAAACCACATAGATAAGAAATATAATTATAGAAATGCAAATCGGTGCTCTCGGCCGACTCCCTCAGGGACCTGCCGTGGGATGTATAAATTAGTGAAAATCAATATTTCAAATCCACGACTGAATTTGTATAAAATAACATATAAGTGCCTTTCTGGTTACGGGAGAAAACATTTTAAAATATCATCATCATCATCAGCCTATCTCAGTCCAATGCTGGCCAAACATAGGCCTCCCCAAAAGAGGGTTTATGCCCGTAATCTCCACGCTGGGCATGCGGGTTGGAGATCGCAGAGCACAGCTTTTCGCACCACCGACGCTATATCAATATAGGTTTTATATAGGTTATTTTAAAATATAGGTACCCACGAAAGCTCCGAATTGGTGCTTCTCTAGCACCCTGCTTATCACAATACCTACATAGCATGACTACCCCATCGTCCAATTATTCGTAAAAGCTTCTTCCCCTCTGTAAGTCTCCAGAATCTTCTTAATTTTGCATTTTTATTCAATTATACATAGTTATACATTGCAATTTGAGCACTCAAATTCTCATACATTATTACCGTAATATGCCTACACAGGAACACGAGGCATTATATAGACAGAATTCTTACCCGGATCTGGATCACGGATCAATTGCAACGTATGATATTCTAAGTTTTGGATATCTAAAAAGTTTCCATGTCACTGACTGATATAAAAATACAAAATTAATGACTGATGTAAAAATACTAAATTAACACATGAATGTAGGAACGTTGCCTGTTAATTTCGTAATGATCACTGAACGTTTTGACAATAGAATAAATAAAAAAGGAAAACTGACTTTGGCTACTGAAACCGATGCATTGTTAATAGTGTATGGATATAACGTAAATAACATATCTTGGTAATTTATGACTATTATGTTAATTAATTGCTATTGCTGATTTATATTATTAAATTTTAAGCTAATTTATGATTACATATATTAATCTGCTAAATTAACGTAGTTAGTGTCATCTGGCATATTGTGATAAACATTACAAGTAAAAAATATTTTTTCTTTTAGCCAATAGATGGCGTTGCTTCCAATTACCATATGATGCGCACACGTTTCTGAAAACAGTCGCCATCTGTGGGTAGGTATTAAAATTAATATTATTTCTCCCTTGTGAATCATTAATAGATGTCGCTCTGCTACCACAGCTGAAGTTAGTGTTAATGTATTTGTACTAATACTTAGGTGCAGATGGCGTTGTTAGTCATATATATTTCTTTTAGTATAATAATCAAATTTTTATGAATCTTCATGTCTAGATGGCACTGACTTAAAATGCGTAGGAGTTGGAACGATTGTTCATAGTTGAAGAATATTACTCATTTTGATTTCAAACCATTTCAATTGTTAAATTTACAAGAGGAATTGCACAGTGCCCAATTATCTAACTGTCTAACATAGTTACTGCAATGCCTTGTGCATCCATATAAAATTGTAACGAGAAAGCAGAAACCCGGATTATAAGAATTACTGTGGCGACAGAACAATGGGTCCCGAAAACTTTCACTGTGTATTAAAAATCACATTATAAAGCTTATAAACAATAATGTATTGTGATCTCACTATGATTAGCTAGTTCAAATGTCAAGTAAATAAAAGGCGATGCTACTAATAAACTTCCGAGTGAAAACACATTATCACAGCCGGCGAACCTTGAATATGAGTCGTAAGGCCATATAAGTACTAATGACAAAAATCATATGCATTTCTTGTTCAGTTTTCAAAGCGCGTACATGACTTTTAAACGATTAAACAAAAGTACTGTAGCAATGTCGCTACTATCTCTAATAGTTTTTATAATTATATTGGTTTTATCAGCAGTGAATTCCAAAGTTGAAAACGAACAAGTATCGGCTGCAGCGCTCTCCATGCAAAACTTTAAGGAATTTGTAACAGAAATGCTTAAAGAACAGAGCACAAACATACAACTTCTCTTAAAGAAAATACAGATAAATGCCAAGTCTGTTTTAAAGAAAATACGAGATGTGAACGTCAACTCAAACGTGATCAAGAATCGCGTTTACGGAAATATTGGAAAAAGTTTATCAATCGACGAACATCAAATCGAAACTCCAGTTACGGCGAATAGCGTCAAACGTGACACTTCGAATGTTATAGATAATAATCTAAGAAGTTTCAACACTCACTATGCCACAACTGGCTATGGTATAAGTGGGAATGTGAACTACGGTGCTCTGACGTACCATCACCATTCGATAGGGTTCGACCCGATCAACATAGTGGTGTCTATGTCCCTTTTGTCTTTTTTGTTGCAAGCTCTACAAGGGCTATTGACAAGAACAAGATTTCCTACGCCGGTCGTGGAAGCTAAAAGTTTGAACACAATGAAAAACTGGTTGACCGAGCTCGAGAAAAACACTCGGAAACCTATGAAGATAAATGAATATTTGAAGAAGCGCTTTTATAAAAAATACCTTCGTTGATCGGAAGTTCGACGTCTATTTTTTTTTAGTTATCTTTAACATTGATAGTTACATTTTACTTCTGTATCTCATGCTCTATTTATATCACACTTATAACCTAGGTTTTTTGTCATACTGGCAGGTCACATTCATTAATAGTTTATTACATAATCCGTAGAATTTCAACAAGTATAGTTTTGCTTTAGTGGTGACATGAATAATACTGTAGAAAAACAGTGACAGGTATTTGAAATATTGCAGAAAAAACTTTTATGTGTTTACTGGAAAGATGTTTAAAGTCTGTAAACAATTGTAATAATAATTGTTGTTACTGTGATTGTGATTATTATTGTTAAATATAATTAAAACGTGTAGCTTAAATTTAAAAAAGTGTTCCGTAATTTCACCCTCGGCCGTTCAAATAATCATTGAGGACATAAGAAGATAGAATAATAATTTAACTATCGATGTAAGCGTACGGATGCACAGGTATACGCGGGAAACGATTTTGTTTTATACGAAGTATGTAGAAATATGTAAGCATTGGAAAGTGCGTCCGATTTTAAATAGGTCAGGTAGGTTTCATTTAAGTCGTTTTTTTTCTATTTTGCTGTATTCATTCACAAACTGAAACGAAGCTAAAGAAAGATACGTGAATATAGACAGTGCCGCCAAATTCACGGTTTCATATCCTGAAATTCAAACTGGGCGCCCCGAACTGTCGTTTTTTAAGGATCAGTCATTCTGTTTGAGATTGCGTCCACGGGTTTCATTTTAAAATATTTTAGAATCCCGATCCCGAACACGAAGTGAACGCGACGGGTTTTTGGACGTTGATTTAATCCTACCTGATTTTAGTTCATTTTACAGCTTAATATTTTTCAGTAGCTGCTTATATGCTTGTGTGGCGACCCACACAAAACAAATGTTAAAATAATTTTTGGTTAGGAAATCAAATTTTAATATTCAAACGCTAACAGTGTTATTAACTCCCGAACCAAAGTAGCAGACTATGTTTTTAACGCATCTCCTTCAGAGAAAAAAATGTGACCAATAGTGGGACTACATATATAAGGGTGTATAAACATGATGTTGTTACCAGATTTTAAAGGGCCTATTTCTGTAGACACGAGGTCGGTGGCGGATATCCACAGGCGACAGCGACCATTTTCCACGGCTACCTACTAGTTTCTATATAATTAATTAAAAGGTTACAATGCGCCTGCGAAATTTTGAGTAGTAATTTAACCTCGTGTGTTTGATGGGATATCTATGGCACATAATGTCGATTAAGGATATGACAATGTTTACAAGATCTTTGTTCTTTCCATAGCCTAAGAATGATTAACGTTTCATTTCATCATTGTGTCTCTCCTGCACTTTTTAATAAATTTTGTTTTGACTGCATATAATAAAAATTGTTATGCTTACGGATGTAGTTTAATTCGAGAAAAAAATAATTTCCGTATACATTACCCTAATATATAAATAAAAACATACTTAGAAAAGTCTATTCGGAAAATTGTTATTTTTTGCGGCATAAGGGTTGTTCTTTTACAATACTGTGGTATATTATTCACCGCAGTTAGGAGTATCTCATGATTTATGAACTCTTTGATAAGAGAAAAAGGTTCCATCGCCTTGTATCTGTGTTACTAAGTCCTTTCCCACGGGACATGTACCTACCTAAAAAGTGATTTCTTATTTACTTGCAAAAAGTGGTTGTTCTCTGTTAAAAGCAAAAATTTCAAGTAGTCTTATGTACGATACACATAATAAATATTTTTCTCATTTCATCCCATTATCCCCCTATCTCAGTCCACTGTTAGGCGAAGGCTTATAATAAG
The DNA here is from genome assembly GCA_018246795.1 of Microceris patrobas patrobas. NCBI lineage: Eukaryota > Metazoa > Arthropoda > Insecta > Lepidoptera > Hesperiidae > Microceris > Microceris patrobas. The sequence continues at coordinate 6,773 of DWFT01000672.1, forward strand.
TGGTTTTTATTTGAAAACACCACGCTGGGAATGCGGGTTAGGGATAGCAGAGTACAGCTTTTTATACTCTCTACGCTATTGTACTTCGATGTCCGGGATATTAGCTGAGTTTAATTAGGCTACGTTCACGCGGGATCAGCTAGTCATCAGCACCTCGTCTATTGCGACTCAGAGTGGACCACAGGCAGGTGTAGCTGGTTCAGGCTCTTAAGATGGATTACATTGAAGCTCCTTAGACCATCTGGGGTTCATACTTATAATAAAATGGAAATAGGATGACAAAGAATTAAATAATTATTTCCCGGTATTATGAGAAACATTTTATTTCTAATGTCATGCTGCATATGATCCCTACATGTACTTACAAAGTACGAGTACGTAAAGCGACAAAGAAATATATTTGGCCTAAAATTTGATTACTAATTAAACGTCAACATCTATTGACATGTACTGAAAAGGTATTCAAATCGTAACGGTAGGTGTATATCTTTTATGTATGTGTGAATCGAAGACTAAAGCCGGGGGATGGGTGGTACGCTGCCATATTTGCCGCGTTTTACGAGGTCTTGTTTATTCTCTGGATGTTTGTGTTGAAGTTATTCCACGATTACTTTTATTTTGTCTACAGCCTTTTTTTTCCCGTACGCAAACAAATATTACACACATATTTCATCTCGTATTTATTTGTTATTATTTGTTTTGTTGCTGAATTAGTACTACGGTTGAGACACTAGTCAAATAAAACAAAATTGTTTTCAGTTACAATAAAATCTTTTGAAATCAGCTATCTTTGCGAAAAAGGCTGAAAAACAAAAAGGGTTAATAGGTTAAAAAATCAACTTTAATATCAGTAGTGGAATCTTCAGACGTTTTCATTTAACACTCTGTTCGGAAATTAAAGATAACACAAAGCCGTATTTAGTTAGCTGAAAAACGTACTTACTTACTGCACCTAATACTATTGTGTTTAATTGTAGCGTGCTGTTGGAGAAGCCTTTGGCTAGCAGTGGAAGGAAGTAGGCTGATGATGTTAATATTTGTACTCAACAAGTAATCCATGACAACGCAGAAGTAACTCTATCAGGTGGTCTGTTAATTTTCTACATCACTAATATTGAATTGATTTTGTTTTTGGATACTTATACATCCACTTATGAACCTAGAAACCTTAAAATGGGTATTTACGGTAAAATGGGTATGGGAATTGAAACCGCTAAACTATTTTCGTTTGATATTGTTTATTTAACTTATTGGTTGTTTAAAATAAGTTCGAATATTTTAAGCTTATTTATTATTTAATGGGACATTAATAATGATACTTTATTATGATTATTGAACCCGGCCGATCATTTATATTCTACCAAACGTAGGTACTGATGCATTTCATATTGAAAGTAATTAGTGGCTTAAATTACGCGGCTAACGTGAATAGTTAAAGAAGCAGAATGTACCAATTATCCAATATACCCCTAAAAGAGTAAAATGAGCGATAAAAGAGATAGTAAAGGAGTATTTGTTTTCCATAATGATCGAAGTCGCGGGCAGCAATTGGTAAAGTATAAACAACATCTAAGACGGAGTGAAAAAATACGAACGTAATAATTATTCTTTGGTACAATAGAAAGTTCCTAGAATTGAGGCTTATATTAAGGCTTTCATATCTGAGGCCTCTGAACTAAGCCCGCAAATTTTGTGGAGCAGTTATGTAGATTATTGTTTTATAGTAATCGGGAGCTTACAACTTTACTAAATAAACATAAGAATAAATTTGAAAAAAATGCTGAATAAATTATTTAACGCACATAATTAAAATATAAATTTGACATTAACAAAGTATCTAGGTACACCTACCTTTTGTTAAAATTTCTTATATTATAATATGTATATAGATCATAACAATGTAAAGGTTAATTTGTTTATATTTGAACTTTAATTGGGCGTAGATGTAACGACAAAGACGAAGTCGAGGAATCCAAATTTCGATTGTACACATACAAGAATATAACTAATTTGAGTGAGAAATTGATTGATTAATTATGATACATTGTTTGATTAATTACGATTTTACTATTATATTTACAAATGATATTCACTAGTTATGCTATAAAATACTAGCTATAACCCTGGTTTTACCCGTGTACAATTCAAAAAATCAAAAGAAATCGTAGTTAGATAGTTTACAGTACTTCAATTATATCCTATTTTGTTCATTATTTCCTAATCTATGCGTCCAAACAATATGCTGTACAAGACAATTTGAATGAAATTGAGACAATTTTCATATAATTGAGATTCATATTTTTTTTTATAGTACTGTCTTTAAAATAATATATATTTTAGTAAAGATTCGTTTGCAAAGATAGTTGTCGCAGTGAACAGTTGACAGTTGGCTGTCATCGCTGTAAATTTAGATACTAGACTCTAGATATATGTTGTATATTAATGTTTACTTATTCAATATTTCTGAATTCCACATATGTTTTAACATAGATCGAGTATAAATATTTCACAAATTAAATGACTTAAATTACCTAATGCATAAGGCATTCTAATTCTAACACATTTGGGTAGGCTACAGCAGTTCTCATGACTCGATTACACAAAAGAATTTCTCAAAATCTAACTAACAACTTCAGAGATTAGTGCGAACAAACAAACAAAACCCTTTGAGCTTTATTACACAAATATAATATATAGATTATACAAATAACGTATATTACATCTTCATTATTATAGAAATTTATAATTGAATGCATAATAATGAGTAGCAAGAAATACGAATATTGGTTATATTTTAATAGGCATGTTTTGTTGAGATGAAAATCTAACGAAAACGGAATAGGCTTAGGAGATTAAGACGAAAGCTTCATGGTCATAAAATTTTCCGTTGGCGACTCATTTTCATCAGTTTAACGACATCGTAAAATGAACATTGTCGCTGTTTATTTAAAAAAAAGTTTATTAAAAAATGTACAAAAGTACTAAAATAGTAAAAACATGTACTCAAAATCTTAGCATAGCGTTTATTCAAAATGAAAACAAACATCATTTAATAACAGATGTGGAGTATTATACTATTAAATGTTTCGTGAGTCTTAAAAACGTACGTGAGTTAAGCCGGTACATTTATAATCATGTGAAGAGTGTTAGTTCACAAGTTATTTAATTGTGCGTAATTTTCATATCAGCTTTTAAATAACAGATTAATAAGAATTAATTAAATCGAGTAATATTATTCATGATTTCACTGAACAATATTTTAGTGAAATTGTTATAATATTTTAAAGAATCGACATTTATTTTATCTAATGGAATCCTTTTAAATAAATCAGGGAGTAATATTTAAAATCTGTAGAATAACTCAGTATCTAAAGAGGTGAGACGCTGTCCTAGATGATTAATTATAAGCGAGTAAAGTGATATTATAAATTGCATTTAACCACTTTGGAATAAAAGCACCTAAGTGCTATAACTCGAGAAAATAAATTTGAAATAATTAGCGTTCCTTAATCACTTCAGAATATTACAGAATCTTCTCCTGGTCTATTGCTTACTGTATACTTACAGGTACTGTTGGATGCAGATTTTAGTTATTTTAATTATTTATCTACTATCAAGGCTGGCCCGTTGGTGCAGTAGTGAACCTGACTGTTGCGCAAGGTGTCGTGGGTTCGATTCCCATATGGAACAAATATTTTTTGTGCCTGGGAGCAAAAATATTTATATGTATTTATGTTGTTTATCAGCCGTCTGGTTACCATAACACAAGCTTTCTTGATGTTTATTTTGTGAATAGATGACAGTGTGTGATATATCAAGATCTATTAGTATCTTGGGACTTCTCCACTGTATTATTATTATTTCTGTGTGTAAGCTTTTATTATTATTAATTTATGATAAGCCAGGCCTTGGTTGACGGGCAGTTGTGTGGGGTTCCAATGCAAACATGCATCTTTGACTTTTAAAAATGTAATGTGAAAATGCAATGTAAGTTTAAATGTCAAATGATGTAACTGTATGCCTAATTACTTTAACCTTCTTCACGTTGCTTTCTAAAGCGTGTGAAAGATGCCTATTTCCATACTTATCCCATGAATTAAAATCTCAGCTTGGTAGAAAATGTCCTGAACTCCTATTATTCTAAGATGGCCCATGTCCGAGATGCTACAAAAAGGAGTCTGATGATGAAGAGGCCCTACAACGGACAAATAATAATATTTACCCGTCGAAATATTTATATTTTCTCA
>DWFT01000673.1:0-11018 GCA_018246795.1 Microceris patrobas patrobas
TTATATTGCATGTGTTGTACCGATAAAAATATTAAACGGCCCTTGTATTCTGTAGTCTAGCCAATGATACAAACGAAATAATCACTCAACGGTTGCGACTTAACATGTTGATCGAGAAACATTTGTAACTTAATTATATATTAATATACTTTGAAATATTTAAATTCGCTTTAATTACCGGGACCACTCATTGAATAAAATCAAAATTTTATCATTCACCTACGTCATCAATTATGAACAATGTCTAATTTTACAATGTTTCACCATACACTATTTTCAAGTAACAAGTAGGTATAGTCCATGAACAGATATGCACATACTCGTAAAGTTTTATTTTAATGATAAATACCATTGCACCATTCCAATAGTAAGCTTCCCCTTCAGTTACGAAATTAAAACGATATCAATAAGGGTGCAGTAAATCATACGATCCTCCAGGACTGCGCTCCGACCCTCTGGAGTGGACCCTCGAGTCCTACGCCACCTGACCAGTCCACCGATGCATTTTATGTCGTACATTATTAGATAGATTTAATTTGTATCCTTCTTTATTGGTTGCGTGTTCTCTTATTTTAAAGTGAGATATTTTAAGTCACAAAAGAATCTAGATGTTGTTTAATGCTAGCGTATTTAATTCGATTTTTATCATATTATTTTTCATATCATATTTCATAATATTACAAAGTATTTCGAAATGTATGAGATGAAATTGGTATATTTAAATGTGTACAAATATATATAAAAATACATATGTAGGTACTCCCGTAAATAATAATAATATTAAAGGCTAATAATTAATAATATCGATGATACCACTTTTTATTAGATGCAAATACCAACAAATGTTGTAAAATAATGAATAATATTTAAAAGAAAAAAGTGTAAAGGAAAAGCGATATCTCCTCTTTCGGCGTTTCGGCAATATCTGAAGCGAGTAACATTAATCAGTACTAACATTTTCTGTTCCATTACGACATCCATTATTAGTTGTATCAAACAATTTGTCTCCGCCTGTTCAAGGATATCCTATATAATGGCTTAGTGTTTATCAGTTCGAGTTATTGTACATTATGTGGGAACAATTACAGATCCATTAATCAGTGGAATGCTCGTATATTTCGCCCCGAGCACCCCGCTTTAACCCTTCAACCCGCTACCCACCCTAAGTCGACGCAACTTCACACTTGATTAGCTGCGGTGACTGGAAAAAGTGGGTAGGTAGATACGACGATAGTGTCCGATGACTTATAGAGTTATTTATGAACGATTTGACAATAAGACTGTTTTTTACTACAAAATATCTTCAAATGTAGGTTTCAGTGTTTTTTGGATTTGATTTTTTTACATGGTAAGCTATTATTTTACTTGTTTGTCCCTCATGAAAAGTGCAGAAGTGGTCTGAGTTAGACTTCGCTTGCTTAGAAAAATGCCAAGTAAGAGTATTTTTTTTTGCTTCGGACCTAAACATGAGTGTAAGAACAGGGCTAAATGTTTATTGTTCCAATTAATATGAACTGCTATTACGACCATTACTTAGTTAGCGGTGGTAGATAATTTGATGATGGAAGGAATAGGGACATCGTAAGATAAGAGTTACAAGTTATCAGCACTGATTGTAGCAAAAAATGTATATAAGCAAAGAAATTTGAAACCTTCTATCAAGGCTCACTTGCAGGAATTCATTATAGACTTTATTTTCCCGCCGTTTAATAGTCGGCATTTGCATTAATGTTTTCTTAATTGAAGTGATCAAGTCCCGCACTTGATGAATTCTCAAAAGTAGCAGTAATTTGATTGATAAGAAAGGATATCCCGGAAGTACAAGTATTCTAAATTCGAATACAGTAGAATACTGAAATACTTACATTGCATATCTTTTTGATATCACTGCAATTGTTTTAACAATTTACATCAAATCTATACCAGTTTTCCAAAAGACTCCTGTGCAGCAAGGTAGACTATGGTGTTACACTTATGATCTTAATATCCAAAAATAAAACGTAGATATAATAATTGACAAAATTATGTCAATATTTGAGCTACTGTAAATTCATTCAACACGAATATGTGAGTTTTATAATGACAAACCTAACAAACCTTTATATGTAACTAACATTAAACAAAGCATGTACGAGTACAGCAACTAAGTTACGCATATACTATGCTGGTGATGTACCCGGCGCTCTGGACACGGAATTGGTACGTAAATCATTAATCAGCTGGCTCATTTGTATCCGCCAAAATTATTTATGCCGCCGTGTGTTCGCGCTTGCGTGGCTCTTTAAAACGCCGTCAGCCGTCCGGATAACTAATCCTGTTTAGATAAACTTGACTAAAACATAATTCACTGAAGCTGAAAACATTGCGTTACGTTGATTCATTTTGTTGCTGAGGAAGTGCTGTTCTTGGGATATTTATCGATTGTCAGCAATTGTAATACTGTGTAGGTTTTTCCAATTTGTGTACATCGTACCTAAATGTCTGTGAACATTTAGGTACGCGTATCCGAAATAATCTTTTTTTTTTCAATAATATATGTATACTTATATTTCGTAATGTCCCAGTAGCTATTCGTTAACAATACGAAATGCAAAGTTCATTAAATCGAAATATATTGCGCAAATTCTTATTGAAAACTTTGTACATTAATTTTTAACCCTTCGTAATTGTAAACATTCCTAAAGTTGGGTCGATCTAAGGGTCGAATAGACCCGCGCGCTCTATATTAAACCCTACAACAAGTATTTCTGTAAATAATGACCCAAAATTTTCCACAATATCACTTAGTACTAAATTATTTAGTTATTTTTGGAATTTAAAGAAACAATAAACATTAAATTGCAGAAAATAGTTTATTACAGTCGCTTTGTGAATCTGCATAACTACACTAAATGATAAATAAGCATTTTGATTCCAAATTCATTTAAAATATTTATATAAAATACAACTTACTAATATATTACTTCCACAACAGACATAAATTATACTTATTGCATTCTTATAAGTATCTCGCCCACGATCTTAGAACAAGGCCGGTTGGCTATTGTCATCGTTTCAGTTAGGGAATTTAATTATATACGCGGTTGAGCATAGCTTCGTCTTCGATAAAGGTGAAGAGTGCGCTTAAAGTACTTAACAAGTTAGAAAGATAAATATTTCAATTAATACAGTGAGGCGGGTTCTCGCTGGGTGGGCAGTAATTGCTCTAATTACGTCAATGCCACAGCATTATAAGCAATGAATTATTGATGTACGACGAGTTGATAAACGTTCATCGCTAATTTATCTCGATATTTTTAATTACTTTGCAGTAACTAACTTCTTTTGATTGCAAGGTTATACCTACTTTATTACCCGTCATTTGTAAATATCAACTAAATATCAAATAGTAATTGATCAATTTATTCGCAGGTTTATTGTTGGTAGTCATTTCATATTAATTAACATTACAAGGTAATTCAATGGGTACCTACCTATATACCTAGGTGTTATGCTATATATAATTATGCTTGATAAGATACTGAAAAATATTCGCGCCAAAATTAAAATATAATTTTCCCCTATTCGCCACTAGATGTCACTGTCCAATTGTATTATTTCAGCAATGTTTTACTAGATGGCGCTATTACAGCTGCGCAGTTCATACTTCATCATGTGAATTTATTACTATTTTATTGCCTGCGTGAGTTTGTTTATTATTTTCTGCGTATTGTATTTGAAAGCAGTACTTAATCGTAAGATGACTTAATATACAAATTATCCATTGGATAACAATAACACTTATGAATTACATAGTCTTAATTTAGATATGTATTGTATTCAATTGCCCAATCTTATATTACTTGCTTATGTAATAATAATATAATAATATATTTTTAGTAGAATTTCATATTTATTTCTCTATGTAGGCAGAAGTTTATTGATGGGATTAAATAATCGACCGAGTAAAACATTAAATTCGTATTTACAAAGTGTATGGTATTCTATTAACAAAATCTAGGTACTAGTAACAATTATTATGTTTAAATTGTCATATTATATTATTTTATATAATATTAAAAAATGACGAGTGGACTAATTGCCATATACCAGGCACAAATATAGATTGCGATCTACTTCTGGGAATTCCAAGATAGAAAAACCCAACAGTAGCTGACCCGGGGATCGAACCTAGGACCTATATATTATAGCTCTAGAGTCGCGCTTGAAACCACAATTTAAATTAAATATTTATTATTCGTTATATGAAAACGTTTACTTATTGTTTAAAACAATTTTGTCTTCATTCATTATTTGTACAATTTTAATGTACCAATTCAATTTACTTAAATATTCACAGAAATAATTATAATTAATTTTAATTTCAATTTTCTTGTGCACAAAATGTAAACTTTGCTTAATATGAAAAACTTTTCATAATTTATTTCATGAAGTACCTAAAACCTTTATAGTTTTAAGGAGACGTAAAAAAGTAGGCATTAAAAAAAAATTATTATCTCTGATTATGGGATAGTACAATTACTAAAGAGTTTTAATAATATTCATAATAGTTACTACCTTTATTGTATACAACAAATGTCTTAGGAACGTAGTCATAAAATTGTCCACACTTTCTGCTCGCCATGTTAGTTCGCTCAATGAGGAATAATAATAATCCGTACAGGGGTTAGCATGCCCCTAAAAATTAAAAATGGCGGCAAGCGAGAGCTCTCTCGATTGGTGGCTATAACTCATTCCGCCGCCGCCAGGGGCGCTGTGCGTCATTTGTCTATGTCACCCCCGCCCCCTCTTGGAATCTACTCGAGCAAGATGTAAGGGGTGTTTGTGACACTAGTTGTGAGTACTGTAGGTACGAAATTGATCGTAATATCTACTACCTACATTACTAATAATAACATTTTGATAGTTTTTTATTTCCTTGACTTGATCGGTAATTTGTATAAGTTACGTTGTCTTTTAAAATTTCGTTATATTATTGATATTCTTGCCATTAAAACCTTTGAAGGACTATCTATATATACAAGTTAAAAAATAGGTCGTCGTTAAGTTAAAAAATAGTCGGAGTGTTCTGCATTCCTCTGCCTACCTCTTCGGGGATTACAGGCGTGAAGTTACGTTTTAAAAAATAGGTAATCAAAACTTTATCACGAGCGACATGATTTCAATGTCACAAAGTCAGATGTTTATGTTATGTAACAATATTATCCGAAACAAACTAAAGTCACTTGGCGATGAGATATCAAGCAGTCTGGATTTTTCATTAGACTGATAGCTAGGGGAATAAAATATTTGTTATTATACTCGCGTCTAATTAGCTCTTCCGTGTCACCTCTGCATAAGTAATGTTAATCTATGTTTATGAATACATGAGGTCGTAAGTCAGACGGACAGGTTCAACCACTGATTAGGTTTCCGTTACAAATCAGTTGTATAAATACCCTTAGAAAATTATGCCGCTTACCTATATAGACCTTATTATCTGTACAAGAAGGTACAAAATACAATGTCACGATAATCTGCCTCATTTTGTGAAATGTAGAGTTTCGGTAGGTAAATCTACTTCGCGTGATAGAAGGCAGTATCAAACGCACCGCACGCACTTTACCGAAATTATTTTAATAAACCAGGTTAGGTGAATGTTTTGATTTTTTTTCCCAACTAGGAAGAAATGGGAAAAGTTATTTCATTGCATACTTTCGCTGTTGATTCCGTATTTTTTTCGGTTTTATTATTACGTTTTTTGACATTTCGTTTTCATATCTAAACAGACATTATTTATCGGCACTTATATTCAGAATTTTACAAGTATAGTAGATCAATAGTAATAATACTAGTGAAGCAAGAACAATAATATTTAATGAATAATATAAGTTATTGCCATTAATTGATCGTAGGAGAACCAGGTCACTTATGTTTCAAGTTTTTTTATTGTTTTATTAAGTATATTTTCCAATACCTTAGACTCGATCATCTTAGCTACTATTCCATAGTGATATTTAAAGCATGAGTAACTTAAGAAGAAAGTTCCGATTTCGGCGACTCTACTATAGTAGAGCGAATCACGTATATTTTTTTAAGTTTTTTTTATTATACGTATTTATTATCATTATTCTTTAAATCATTCGATATTTCAGGATGTCCTTAAATAAGGTTAGCAGAAACCAAGAAGCGTTTTGATTCTGCTCTCTTGGGTTATAGGTACACATCTGTGTAGCAGTTCATTCCTATCTTAATCGAATGCAGATGTCTCTGTGACAAATGAATATCAGATGATATAGGTACATGTGTTTTAACTGTTTTTATAAAACGACAATCATTATGGTTGTAATTATTTTAATACTCTGTATGTCTGAAAGTCTCCTACACTAAAGAGCGTACATAAATAGAGCGATGGATATAGAAAAAGCACATCAGGTCTGTAAGGATAAACTTCTTGCTCTCTGCTTACCACTTAAGATACCTTACGTGAGCATTCGTTAATAATAAAAACAGATTGTTAAATGTGAAGTATAGTAATACAATTATCATTGTAGAATTAAGTTTGGCCATATCCCAATTGCTCCATACCGTATGCAAGATGTCAATAAACGTGTATATCAAATTTAAATCTTCATTATACGGACACTTACAAATAGCTGTATTGAAATATATAATATTATAATCTGCATTCCTTTAGTCCGTTCTGGTTCGCTTAATAGATTCCTTAAGGCTCTATTAAGTCCAACAAGAGTTGACCAAAAATAAATCACCGACGACAACTCTATCTTTGAAACAACAAAGCATTCGCATTCGCAACGATTATTATCTCTAAAACAAACTTAATGCATTTACGGGTAGCGACACGGTCTGGAGACATTTTGCTAACATATACCCTCCAATTTGCATTCCACTCCATCCTTAAATCCATAGCTGTAAAGCTCAATTTCAAAAAACCAAACACCCTTAATAAAATATAGAGTCGACAACGTTATTATAGCACTTGTATTGAACCTTAAGTTAAAAACAGTATGGACTATTTTGGTATGGGTGGACAGCAAATTATGAGTGTAAATAAATAGCAGAGGGCCGGTCGTGATCGCGGATCGTGATTGCAACACCACTGCGTGCCCTTTGTACACGGGTTCCGGAGCCGTGAAAAATCACCTGAACATATGCAAGGCTGCCTGCCCGCGACATTCTAATCTATCGTAATGGAACAAAAAATATATAGCAGATATATGTACGCGTTAATGGAACCTCTATTAATGTTGACTTCCGGCGATGTTTTAGAAGGTTCATTACAAAAAGTTAATTAATTACTAGATTACTATAATTAGTTTATAAATATATTTGTTTTCAGGTCTTTTCGAACAGAATTATTACTATAATGTTGTTATCGCTATGGGAATGTGGTCAAATTTTTATTTATTTACATAATTGACAGACGCATTACAATTGCGTTGCCGTCAGAACTTATCAACTTATGCATTTTCATTAACTATTTTAGTTAATATATGTATTTCTCCTTTATAAAAGTATAATAAAATATTACGATATATATTAATTTAATTATAAAGTCCTTTTTTGTATACCTATCTTACGAACGAGCCACAGTAAAGAAGCGTACACTGAAACACGCGACCCTTGTTGATGTCACACCAGGCGCAGTTGGAACCTGCTCTCTAATATACGTACTTATAAATGAATAAACAAACAAATAAACATCTCCAGACTACTCACACACTGCCAATTGATCCCGAACTAGGCGCAGCAATTACTATGGTAACTAGACAACTGATAAATATATTATGTAAATACTGTTCTTAATGCTTACTTATGTAGATAATATTACATAGCAGCAGGATATACAACAATACTCTTTACACAAATGTTTGTTGAAGATGCGAGTCATTCACACAATTTCCAACTCAGCAGTCAGGATCAATAACCAGTACCTATACCAGCAGGCCGGATAAACGCATAAAAAACTGTAATACTAAATACTATGATTGTGTACAATAAAATATACCGATTGCATTTCGTTTCTCAGACACAAGTTAATTGAGGTATTTCCAGTAGTCGTCACATATCAAGATTGTCTAGTTGCGTCATAGCTTTCCTTCACCTACGCCCTACCGTCAAGTGCGTCTAATCTTCTTCGCGTTGGTTCCGTCAACAATACCAAGCGGGTCTCATTTAAAATTCGAACACCGCCGCACTGACAAGTAAGGCGCACAAGAGATCGTTAAACATTATGGCTCTATTCTATTCGATACGTGATAACTCCTGGATCAATTGTTCAGTGAATGTTAATGTAGGGCTAACACGAAGGTGCCTATATGACACCGATCGGCTTCCGGGAAGTGCTGGAATGGCGATTCCAGCTTTTATATTGATGTGCAGCTGCCTACACGTGGCAGTAAGCGCAAGAGTCATCGAACATACCTTTTGATATGATAGTTATTTATGATTTGGAAATATACATACCTAGTACTACTTTACGAACGTTTCACACTAGGAGTACGTAATGTTTACATTTTTTAATCTCGTAGAGTACTGTAAGTATTTATTCAGAACTGCATTAGTATATATTAATTATACTTTGTTCTTCATTTAGCATCCAGAAAGTAACCTAATGGGTTAGAAGTGGGAATCTGCGTTAACACTTAAGTCTATATGTACGTACCTACACGTTTCACACTTAACTAATTCAATATAAAGTGCGCAATATTTGTATTCACCGCGTAAATACGGTTTACTGATATCGTAGAAGTAATATTATTTAACAATAATCATTTCGTCAAGCTTTTTTTTCGTTTTACTGTTGGACAAAATTCTCTATACAGAGTGAGAAAGATTTAGGTCATAGTTTACCACGGTGGTCAAGTACAAGCTGACAGCCGTAACATGTCTTAGAGAACATTATGAAGAACTCTAAGATGTGCAGGATCCTTGTGTGTTCTTTCAATGATCAGCAAACGATATTTATTCTTAGGAGGCACATCATATGATAATTATTGTTATAATGAGGTATTGTGGAAGACCTTCCCTTATCATCAAAATCAGCATAGTGTGTTGGAAGAAAGTATTTCGATTAGATAGCATCAAGAGTATATGTTTCAAGGATTTTTTTCTTGGAAATACATATTTTTTTTTCAATTAAAACATAAAATCTTTGTAATATATATAACCAATATATCTAATTATAGAGACTCCCTATTAGACAGTACCCCTCTTTATTAACATTAATGCACGTTACTATGTCAAAGGATTTGGATTATATTTCGCCAAAGTTTTCTTATAGGTATTTTTCTACTAACCGACTTCAATTAAAAATTCGATCTTATTATTTGGGCCCTTCTTTTGGACATAACACACAAACTACTAAACATGCAAAGTTCATAGACTTTCGATATGTAAAGAATAAAACCAACTTGAAAATCTATTTTATTTGTTTAACCTACATAAGCTTAATCACGTTATGATATAAAAATAATGTACACTTTGCATGTGTGAGTGATAAAGGAAAAAGTCAATTGCTGTCACGGCACATTCCCAATTATTTTGAGTGTAGGTACTACAGGCCTCTGCCTACCCCTTCCATGATTATAGGCATGAAGTTACGTTTTTTTTTTCAGTTTTCTAATACTCATCGTGTTTACTATAATATGTACTACTATATTTTAAATTACTAAGCATCCTCTCGACGGGAAGATATTCTTATGTCTGCTTTATTACATTTTACTGTTAGAAATACAGCTGTCTTATATCGTACCACAAACAAAACGTGGATTGTCCTTATTTCAAAAATGTTAATAGAACTCCAATAAACTGAAACGATCTAAATCAGTAATAAATAATGATAAACACAGTTTCAACGTGATCGTGTTCAAAATGTTAAATCTCTAAGCCATTTCGGGCACGTGTCAATGCATTTAATTATAATTAATTTTATTCATCAAATATTCATTCTTATAGAATATTTATTGGACCTTATTTAAATATATACACATGAAAGCTTCAAACGCAAGTTTGTTTAGGTTTTTTAATTAACATAAGTGTGATTATCATGCTGAGAGGAAGAAATATTCTTAAAAAGCCGACGACCGTTCTTTCAAACACTATGTAGTATCTTTAGTTGTGAGATTAGTGCAATACAATGACCCAAGTTATCCAATGACGGAGACAAACTTTTGAATTGTTAAACGCAGGTTTCTGATACATAACTTTTTATCAATATTCAAATTTCTCGCCAGCGGTATTCGGGTGTAGGATTTTCGAATGCCAAATAACCTTTACAAACTCGATGTGCTTCTGTATATTCATCACTCTTTTCTTTCAAGTACGCTACTTTAGGAGACATCTAAATACTCCATTAGCCAATATCTGACTCTATTTGGTCAAGCTATTGGTCTTCATGTGTCCGTCTTGTACATTCGTCATTCTATTTACGTGTTCGTGCGATAATTTAGTAAAAGTCGTGTATATGTTTGACAAGTAATAAAACGGTGGCTAAAACAACCGTAGTTTGGGATGCCGAGACCTAAATGAGGTCCTGCAACATATGCATAGTTTATCACTCGTTAGCATTCCAATCTGCATGCGTAACAGTCGCGCCGATGTCCGAGTGTAATTAATAATTTCGACACCCGACTATTAACATTTAAATCGCAATCTCTTGCTACATTGATGAAATGTACACAATAATACTACAAGGAGAAAGATCTAAGCAGTTCCTAGTAACGTTTCAGTCAATTTTATTAGCAGAGTTTTTAGTTTAATGTCATTGTTTTGAATGCTCAATTTCAATTTGGAATAAGATTTTTGCGTGAAATTTCATTAATAAATAAAATCAAAAGTTTTTGTCAATTTTCTTACCTGTTTTTTCTTACTTTGGCATAGTACTTTTCGATATTCAATATATAGCAGATCTTAATGATTTTGGTCATAGGGTATTAGTGTAGTTAGTTGTAAATTTGGGTTTAGGTTTAGGTTTAAAGAATTTTATTCTCAATCAAGACATCATCGTCACTTGCATG
>DWFT01000674.1:0-11012 GCA_018246795.1 Microceris patrobas patrobas
TATGGCCTTAACCCTCTCAATATGAGAGGAGACCCATATTCCAACAGTGGAATTATAATGGGTTGATTATTATTATTTTTATTTTATTATATAATGTTCAATTTTTAACGTTTTAATTAATTTGAAGTAAGTTTTGTATCATATTACCAGTTCTAAATGTAAATATGTATATAATCTATCTAATTGTTGGATACAACTCACCTATATAATACTTATTTTCAGCGTCTGCCCTGTTCATCATTTCTAATAACTTGACTTCTATTTGTGCCTGGTTTAGGAAGGGTTTCTTATTCTTAATTATTTTTATCGCTACTTGACACTGCTCCTCGTGGTCGTACGCTTTCACAACCTGCAACGTTAAATATGAAATTAAAATATATTCTTTATCAACATTTTACCGCTTATCTAAATTGTCCACCGCAGATTTAAAGAAATCTATTCTCCAAAAATACAATGGAATCTCTGACAGGTAATTACATATTTATACACAAAAAAAATCATACCATTCGGTATCAAAATGCCACAGATATAACTTTAAATCGCACGTAACATATACATATGACGTATCTGTTTCATTCAGTTAGTGCTTGACTTGGGCTACCACCGCACCAAATACAAACTCAAATTTCAAACAAACAAAACGCATAAGACATATACACTTCTAAAAAGTATTTCCAACTCAAATTTCACTGCGATCGTGTCGCTCACCTGTCCGAAGGATCCCTTTCCTATCGGCGACGAGATTTCGTACCGGTCGAGGAACTTCTCCCCCTGTTTGATGATGTAGTCGTGATTGTCATCGTCGTACCCATCATTGTACAGTTTCCTCTCCTTTTTATGTGAACCGTCGTCGCCCAGGTACTGTTGTGCTCTCCGCTTCTTCTTAGCATAATATACCTGGAACAAGACAATATTAATCATTAACACATGATCATTGATAGACATATTCAAATACGTACAGAAATTCAGCAGATCGAATACAATTCATGATAAATATACAAAAAAGTAACCATTGTACAGATAATGAACAAATAACTCACGCGATTTGATAAGGAAGTACTAGATATAAACAAAAAGATCTTGACGTAGACCTAGGAACAGCACTATGTACTATATGTAGACATTAAAGCTTAAAATACAGTAGGTACACACACACATATTAGTCTACTACTGAACTTTGACCTCCATTAATAAGTGACATCACGCGCTGATCTCTGTTTACTGGATTAAAATACAACATTTTTAAAACATCAATTTATAATTTAAAAATAGTTATTAAATGTTATTTAGTTAAAACTCCGGTTTTTTGTAAAGTAGAATATAGATTTAAAGACATTACTTCAATTCAGGAAAAATATATTCTTATAACAATACAGACCGTCGTAAGTAAAGAATCTATAAACGAATGCGATTTAATAGAAGTCAATGAGTCTATAAATATATTGACGTAGTATAGTATTTGTTAGCTACACTAAAGTGGTAACAATTGGTCTGTCTATGCACCTCTTTTGTATTTGATTTATAGTTGCCCAGTTTTTTTTCATAAGCCGCGTCGATACTTTAAATAATATAACACGTACATACGATTTGTAGCCGTGAGTTTTATTTATTACATGCGCCTGACAACATCAAGTATGACAGTTTAAATATAAAATGATAATTTTAAATACCCACAGATAATTTATATTAAGTAAATTGTAGGTTGCTTGCTCACTTCGGTGTTTATTCGTTTGGTGGTGTCACTGTTGGATATACATACAGGCTAATCAATGTCACCAAAAAGTCGTAAAAAAGTTGGAAACACCACACAATACGCGGCGCGGCGGCGCGGCGGCTACAATAAAAGGGCCATCGCATGCGTTATAGGAAATGACGAGTCGAGGAGCGCGGGAATTCGGCTGACGGACGTTGACCTAAATATGCGGTTGACATTGATCGACGACGCTCACGGTGCGCCCATATAAAACATTCATACCGAACGCATAGATTTGGGACTAGGCACAGTTCATTGCTACCGGTTTTTTCATGCGCCACCGTGCCGACACGTCTAGGTAATTGTGACTCATAGTATTCAATGTCGCTCTCGTATAATTAAGTACAGCCTGCGAATGTTCCGTGTCACGATATATGATCAATAAAGCGACACGGGATGAGAGATGTATGGATCAACGATGTTAAACATTTAGTTAGTTTTATCGTGAATTCAAGCGACGGCACGAGGCGAGCGATCCCGACGCCGACGATCCGCATAACCATCGAACACATGATCGATGCGTCAGAGCTGCGTCACATGACCTACAATATCTGGCATTCGGAAGTCCCGGTTACGTAACTTACATAGCGGGGCAATAATATTGGCGACTGCATAACATTCGCGGCGTGGCGGAAGTGTCGCATATCGACGCGGCCAAACGATAACCCAAATTTCAGTCTGCGACCTACATACCTAATACAGGGTATATTTTACAGGCGACCGTATGGACTGGTGAGGTTTCGTTGCTCATCTGTAATTGTTGTTGACTTATTGTAAGTCCCATTGCCCATGGCGCCTTTAAAACAAATAGAATTTTTCCTTGAGCGAAGGGTGGTTTCGAAGAAGGATAAATTAGTTTCGACGGGCGATAATTTACGTAACTGAGGTCAGTGCTGTCGCTGTCCGTGACAGATCAGTAACAACCGAGCTGATGCGGGACGGTCAGGGCCATGACGTGGTAACATTAACAATCGGCAAGAGCCGAAGAGGCTCGTGGAGTGGCACAGTGGCTAGCAGGCCAGTGACCGCAGCACGTGGCGAGATGAGCGCGTCGGGCCGGGGTGAGACGGCGCGCGGCGGCTGTCATTGATTTTCCCTGTTTCCCCCTCCCCGAGGCTGGCTCCCGCCCCGCCGCGTCTCACCCACTTCCCAGCGCCCGATAACGAGGTTAACGGGCGACGTGAGCGTCTCCTAAACTTTAATTATACCCGTACACCCGTCGTGCATGTTTAACCCGGCCTCTATTCAGCGTTTTGTTTGTAGCGCACCTGATAGCGGAACGTGATCCACTATTCGGTAGACGCTAACTATCTAATGAACGGAGCCGGAGATGGGATCGCGAAGAGCGCAACCGGCGAGGCGGCCGCCTGCAGCCGGTTCTCGCCGCGCCGGGTTCAATTCAAATCTGCTAACTATATCTCGTCGTAACCGCGCCACTCGGAAAACTTCGTGAATTTATAATAAACACTAGCTATTGAGCTCGCACGCTCCTCATCTCGCAAGTTTGAACAACAAAAGCAAATTCATTGGAATATATGTATGCCAGCTAAGCTTAGTGAGTAGCGGTCCACTGAATATTACATAATTAAGCCGGCACCGACTGTTCAAAATTCGGTGTACGGTTTTAAAATAAACTTGTTGCAATCTCCGTCAAATCTCCGGCGACAGAGTCGAAACTTTTAAGAAATTATAATACGTTTCCTTTCTCACGGCATAACAAAGCGTGGAATGAACGCTTTGAATTAACAGTATTTCTGGCTATCATTTAAATATCTTGAATGGCTATCATTTAAATATCTTGAGTAGTAAACAAATGGTGTACTAAACTTTTTTTCTACGAGGATACATTATATTCGCGCCCAATTTCATTCGATTAACGGTTTCGTCGTGGGAATTGTTACAAAACAAACAATGCTTGGTACTCGTACAATAATCTTGTGTTGTGCCGACACCAGTTTAACGTTAAAATTGGATTGGACCTCCCGTAAAAAAAACAACAAAATCAAACCAAACAATACCTACAACCCCTAATAGAATATTATTGGATCAATTGAGTTCGATTAGAACAATGTAAAGGAACTTACATTTTGAAAAAGCCGCGCACGTGACAGAAGTTCCACGTTAATTGATATGAGAATTTTCAAATAAGCAGCTGTGTTCATTATGTAACGACGTTCAAAAATTAAAATACTATCGTAGTGTTACAAAATAATGGTCCAGTTTATCTTTGTATCAATGACAGCCGTCATTGCAGATGAATCGTGTAACAAGTAGATAGACAATTGCCAAGGCGTCATTCCTACGGATGACGCAAGCGTGGTTGATGACCTTAATTCTTGTAAACTTCTATATCAAAAACACGATCTTATCTCGTCTATTTTAAAAGACGCCAAGTGGCTTGTCTTCCGTTTATTATGTGCAATCTGGGTTACTTCATTATGTTTGCAATTGATTAATCGACCGTCCTTTAAAATCCGGTTTCCGCTAATGGAAGGGAGCAGAATTTCACTGAATCAGAACTTGAGCCATCTCGCTGAGTAAAGTTGTTTTTGCATTTTGATTGATGGTCTTATGTCGAGTCTTCATCAATGTTTGGAAAACCATTCGTATCCAATGAATTTGTAATTGCATTAGAAAATTTAATTACGTCGGGTTTCACTCGTGGCGGGCGATGTCGTTGTAATCTCGCATCGATACGGCGAACGTCGCTCTTGTTGCATGTGGAATGAGTCACACACAAATTGTTTACATGTGAATAGTGAATTGCAATTGCGATCACGTTCCATACGCCATTTTTATTAAAAATATCGGTCAAATGACGTGTCCAACCAAATGGAGTATTCATTGTGTGGTCAGATTGTTTGATTGAAAAAAAAAACAGAGCAAAACATTTCCTCGGTGGATACATTTTGAACAGCAAGACACCTTGACACATATCTTTGTACTATGTTGTACTATGTATGTACATATGGGATTCATTTCTTTAATATGTCTAATTATAATATCGCATGAACTTGCAACTTAAATAAAATAAATATATTTACTATGAAAGATACCATGCACATTTACTAGTATCATAAACTCTTTACAGCTTAATCAAACCAATGAAATTAATAGTTGAAGTAATTACTTGTGTCAACACAATTCTAGCGCGTATCGAGTATATTTTATCAAACAATACCGTTATCACATTTTTCATTATAAATACTGACGAGCTATATCAGTGGATGTTTCATTAGTTTTCCTTCCACTTCTTACGAGCAAAGCTATTTAAGTTATATCTATTTCTGCGGGTACTCCAGTCGAGTGCTAATATCCACTGGCTATTGTTACTTAATATCTTCTAATTTTTTTCATTTCCAAACAATTTTTTTCGTGTCATTCTGATTATTTTTACGTTATGTAAGTCAGCTAAAATTAATCCATGTTATTATAGTTGGCTGCTACACCTAGACGACCCAACGGGTTAAACAGCGTGATAGATTACGGCACTGGGTTACGCGCAGACCGATATGTTTAACAAATTGTAGCATAGGAATATCTGTCCGTAACAGCACACAACAACATCAAATCAATGTCGCTATGAATGTTAGCGCTGGTGACACAGATGCTAAGGCAGTACTATTAAATACTTTAAAAAAAAACTACTACGTTCTACTATGTACTAATAAAAATGTTCAACAAAACGGCAGGAGTATTAGACATTGAATTAAATAATATACTAATTTATAAAGTGTAATGGGTCCGCTGGGTTTCGGTGGAGGAACGAGTTAATGGTCGATCGAGATTCACGAGTTCACGACGTTACCTAATGACCTAATAATGATAACAATCTCGACGGAGTGATTACGGCGCTCTCTTGAGCACCAATACACTTATGTAAATTCGCGGCCGATGGTCAAACATACATACAGGCCCCGGTGTTACTTAGCGAAACGACATTTGCCGCTAATGAGGTATGAATGGTATTAGGAATTTTAACGTCGCGATGCTGTTGTTGCCGTTTGAAAATCCTATGTAAAGATCTCATTTCAATTTTTTTTGTACGGATAACATAAAAGTAAATGACTAATGGACCTGTGACGTATGGAAAATAAAATCATTGTAACGGAATTGTTGTACGGGAATAAATGAGGACAGAAGATACTGAACCTGTAATTTTATTCTTGACCACCACTTTCGAAGCGACCATTGAAGATATATATTCAAATATATGGTTTTGTTGACAATGACGAGGAAATCTCCTCGTGCCCACAATGTCGCGTCATTATGATATCATCTGGTCGATGATGCGACCGGGGTTACAGCGGGTGAGATCACTGCGACAAGTTTATTATAGTAACTTACATTCTAATAAAGTTATCCTACAGAATACAATCATATGTACAATCAAATACATATGTGACTGTGTGTACTTGAATTTCTATACTGATAAACGGTTAGGTTTTAATAGTATTGTTAAACATTTCTTGAATCGCGTGTCGTAGGTCGCTTATCTGAGTGTAATGTGTATTTTCGAACGATATTTTAACAGGTTCTCGCACATTCCTACAGTGAACATTCAATTTTTGGTGTTGCATGCGTACCTAACAATGTAAATTGTCATAAGCTTTTGAAATAGCACATTGGTATCTTACATATATTGATATTGTAACACAGACAGACGTGCAAACTGAATGGTCAGCGGTCATCATTGCTCACATATATTGCCACGTACATATTGTCAGCATAAATGAACACAAATAAAAAAACAATAAAGCGACCTTGCCCGCAGTATATTATACATACTAGCAAGATTAATACATCGATCAATTATATCGGTGTTTGTATACTCTCGTCTCGTGCAATAAATACTGCAGTGTTATATAAACGTAATATCATCTGATGGAGGCCGATGTCCCGACTTATAGGACACTGGGTTAAATCACCGCAATCGGCTTTATGTCACAGTGTATGTGATCGTCCGTACGTCATATGTATAAAAGATCACAAGACTATCGTAAACATATTTCGCCATCTCATTACATTTGATGGCGCAATGTTCGATGTTGTCGAATATCAATCAGATTATTATTAAATCGAAAATCTAAATAGTCCTTAAATTGATTAACGGATGTTTTCCTTTCTTCAATTCATCCTATTGTAGCATAGAGAAGGCACGAACCTTGTTAACTTAGAGCACTTATTTCATTACTGAAGCGCCTCAATATAATAAGTATTTGTCGTTACAACACTTTGTATGAACATTTTGAAGGCAAAATATTTTCATAACTGTGCCGATGTATTATACACTTCAAGGGTACTTCAATAGGTACCTTCGTAATTAAGAATGAAGAAACGTACTCCTCGTAACAAAAAATCGCCTCATAGGTTATAAAAAACCGAATTGGTTTAGGACTGTCTCCAATTGTCTAAATGCACCTGCATCAAGCGCCGTGAAGCATACATACGCTGGGGTAAAGTAAAATTATCAACCGTTGCCTAAAGTCATAAAAAATATTACGGTCGCCTCTTCTTGAAAGCCTTCGGTTTTAATTACGGTAACTCGTTACGAAGAATATGTTAAGAACCGCAATAGAATTTTTTGGTAATTTCCCGCATGTTATAAAAATTAAACTTACACAGCTTCATTTCTACACACTAATAATACGAACCGAGTGAGCGCAAGCTGTTTTGATTAAATGTATAGAATTGGACAAGGATCAATGTCAGAGTGTTCGTTTGAGGCGAGAAAAATCAAATGAAATATGTAAAGGTTGTAGCGTCCATCACGTTCTCCGTAACAAATAACAGCTCTTAGTGTAACTAGTCTCGTTTCATCTAGGATGGCGCGGCGGGAAATCAGAGCGTGGTCCATCGTAGCGGAATCCCCAAAAAGCAAATACGAGTGCATGCTAATTAATTTATCACAGGGCAGCCGCCGACGTCGCAGCGGCGATGAGTCGTCGACGTCGTAGAGCGTCAGACGCACGTCGTAGCGCCGTAGCATCAATTAAAGCGGCGGAACTGCGCAAGTTTACATCATTACCACGGTAAAAAGACAGTTATTGCGAGAAAATTTGCGCAATCAATTAGGAATTTTAAGAGGGGTCGGGGGTGGGTGCGTGCAGAGTGCAACGGCGACGGCTGCGGGCGGGCGGGGGCCGGCGCGCGCATCTGTGTGCATTCGGCATATTTACCCCGATAGTGGGCGGGCGGGTTCACTGACCCGACCCAATGCAAGGCCCGCGTACGTAGGCCGCGACGCACACGCCGGGGCCCGTTTCATTAGTGCCACCGCACCGCACACTGATGCAAAAAGCTAACACTGTGCGTCAAGTGGGCACGCACGCTTTTTTTTAATCATCAGTTGGATACAGGCGGAATTCCATTTCTGATTCATAGGGACAGTGTTTAAAGGGAATATATCGCGTCACGGCTCCGGTCGGTTGGTCCGTCAAACCAAAATTTTCCATTTGATATGACAAATTTATCGATTATTAGAAACAATAATATACAAACTTTGTATATTTCATTTTAAAGTAATGTAATAATAATAGCAGAGATTCCTTCGTCCATGTAGACGAGGACATGGTATGTACCATGCTGAAAATGTATGTTAAAACTTTGGTCTATAAGTTACATATTAAGAAATTGTTATTATTATTATTATAACATGTTACTTCCAGGGTAGCTATGTAAGCATTGAAAAAGAAATGCGTACGACTAACATAGTCTGAAAATGTAATTATAGCAACACCATTCATAAATCCCGTGATCGAGGCAGACAGACACATCCAAGGCTGTAAACTATAAAGCGTGGTTATACTTAATAAGTATGCAAAACCCCCTTGCATTCTGCGAATGGTCGGTCGCAATGCCATAACCTACCCTAAGCGTTCCCCTCCGTGCGGCAGGTCAGGGCAGACGCTTTTGGAGGGCATTTACATAGTAACGGTGTATTTACAAATACTCATTAATGACGTGCATCCGTGTATCGATTTGAATGTGTTTAAACGATATTAATGGCTGTAAAAGTCTGCACTGCACGAAATACATTTAAAAAATTCGAATCTTAAATATATTTTAAGATTATGTCGAATGAACTAGACTGTTGGTACGCTGTGATAAGATATGAAAAAAGCATATAAAGTAGAGCGTAGAGCGTCGTTGTAAAGATGTGTGCTTTGATTTGCAAAAGTCGCAATACAAATCTCGCAAAGCACAATGCGGTCATTCACCCCGCATGCCAGACAATACAAACACTTACGTACATTTTATGTTCGCAGTATTAGTAACTCAAACTAAAAATCAGACACCCTCATTCAGTAACATAAAATGGTAATAAGCTATATGCAACAATGGGGGAAGACGTCTCCATAAACGACTCCATATAATACTTATAGTCTTTATTTGCGTGTATTTTAAGATGGATTAGTACCGCTTATAAATGAATTTAGATGTATAATTATTCGAGTACCTATATTGTACTTTCAGTGAGATCACCTAAGCAATAATACTGGTTTTCGGTAATATCGAATGCGGTTAAGACTTACTGCCCACGCATCATTCTCCCATAAATTCAAATTCAATTCAACTCATTACGTCAATTAAACATATTGATATTTTACGAAAACCTGGTCTTTTCATACGAAACAAAACACATCGATATGTCTACTTATGAAGTTAGACCTTATCACTTTCACGATATTGAGGCTACTTGTTCTGTGACTAATTTAAACGGTTTGTTTTGACCATGCCAAACAGATTTGTTAGTTTATTGAATGAAAATTCTCTAAAGCTTCTCTTGCGTAGTTTTCATCACAACCCGGAACTGTGTTCACCTGTCATGAACACCTTTGAAAACTTTGTGTTGGTAGCTAGTAGCACGTTATCAACGTATTTAAGATAACACACAGAGAATACGTTCGTTTATTACGATTTGTCACTGTAATACGTGTATACGTAGGTAGTTAAGTACATAGATACTCACGAAACGTTTAATAGCAAAACATTCCATCGTAGCAATACAATATATAAAGTAGAATGAATGTGTACACACATACATAGCTGCCAGTAGTGGGTGTGTAAACGGTCGTTAATTGAGACATACGTAAATAAATTTGCACAGTGTCGCAGTACCGTAACCTTATCTTCCCGGAACGGAAAAGGGTTAGGGCGCGCGCGGTGCCGCCGCCTCGACTACTCCTTCGACTTTCAAACGTGACTCACTACTGTTTTGATAAAATTTATGTTTGCTTTCTGTTCGAATGAGTTTCCTCAGCGTTTTGTGAGTTAAATTAAATATCGTGTTATACATATGTATATCCACACGCAGTCTTCTGATCTCGAAGTAGACAGAATCTGTACTATTGCACGGTACCCACACATCTAGTAATCATACATTTTTCAATCATAAAATACAGTGTGTTAATATGACTATGAAGTAAGTATATTGAATTTTATGGTTTTCCACCATTTTTATAGACTTATAGAGATATTTGGCACTCCGTGCTCTCCTATTCGTTCCCAAAGAGACATCGCGTGATGATAAATTAAAAATATTTTTTATAATTGTCTAACTTTTAACCGACAGTATTTCGACCATTTTTATCGCACATTATATTCGAACAATCAGAATAACTTGATACAAAAGTAAGGTTGTCAAAATTTCAAAGTTCATGTTAAATGGAGTACCTACACGTAGTTATAGCTATTATTTTTTTAATGCGTTGCTTTTGAAATTTACTCTCTAAATGGGTATATGAGTTTTAAATGAGACGAATTCAGCCCTGCAATCATGTTATTCAGAGAGAGAAACAGAAAGTAAGAAAAAAAATGTATGTAAATGGAAAACGTTACATTTAAATATTTACGGATATTCCATTTACGGATATATAAATGGAAAACGTTACATTTAAATAGTTACATTTAAATATTATTTACGGCCACCTATTTATGTAATTAAAAATGTAATTTAATTTACATTGCTATTTTTTGAGGGGAAATTAGGAAGGAGAATATTTTACTTCTAAAAAGTTTCGTTTTTCCATGTCGTAAGTTCGTGTCGTACTTATGACATCCGTTAAACTACGTACTCGTAAGTTAAATATGACTATAGTAGAGTCGACGTAAGATGTAAAGATACATGTCGAAGAATTTGCGTTTAGCAACTAGAGCATTGTTACAATCAAGTTTTCAAGTAATGATTTATTTGTACAATATATAAAACAAAATCTACCAATAAGTACAAACCGATCAATTTATGAAACGTTGGATC
>DWFT01000675.1:0-11011 GCA_018246795.1 Microceris patrobas patrobas
GCTCGCAAACGTAATTACAGTATTTTCCGTGAGTGTTGACGTCCTAGACTGAGATCTCAGCGCGACGTGCCTCTGAATGTGGAAATGATGACACAGAAAAAAACCACAGTTTGTGTATTTTTAACCCTACGTGTGCCTAAAGATTCAGTGCTAGTATTATTTGTAGAAATGTGCACGAAAGGAACTTTAAGTGTTACTTTTGTTAGGTCATTATTGTTATTAGAACACTGTTTGTAGTTTTTATGTAAATTATCATATCTGTATTTTGGTGCTATCAGATCCAAATAGAAAAAATACTGTGGCAACTATGTGAGAATAGTAATTTTTTTAATGAAACACCTGTCTGACTATAAAACCGGTCTCTTCTGATAGCTCGGTATTTATTTTGCATTGAGTATAATTAAAGTTAGCTCGAACCGATGACGAATAATATGAAACCCAGAAATTGTGTGTTAGATGTCCAAGAACACAGATTGCTTATTGGATCAGCATTGCTGTGGATTCCACGTAGGTACTCGTGACTAACACCTGAGCGACTCGTGCTAACCAAGATTACTTGACTCCTTTTATATTTATTACTCGCTTTACGTAACAAGTTGCGCTGTTATAACAAAGAAAAGGGTTTTTATGACCAAGGTGTAATAACTTTTTACATTGGGAGTGTTTTATGTGTATGCGAAAAATGTGAGACCATATAGAAATACATTTAGATATAGTCGTTACTATGTCTACAGGTACGTACTATGTACTAATATTGACAGCTACTAGTACCTAGGTACTATGTCTAAATGTATCTAGGTATTATGCCTTGTACTGTTAAGGAAAAGGTTGCGATTTATTTATGGGAGGACGGGTCTGGTTTAGGCCGTTTAGGTTCAGTTGCGTGTCATTCATTCCTCTCTTAGGTTGCGCTGAGTAAAAACCCCTTATTATGCTTTAGTTGTAAAAAAAGTTTAATATATGCCTTTATGGCTTTAATGCCTAATTATGAATGTCGGCAAACAATACATAATTTCCTATTCTAAATTATACTCAAAATATTTCAGTGTACGATTTTGTTCCAGATCTTCAATAGTTAAATTCTAAATTTAAAATCTCTGAAATGGTCATGTGACTGTGATACATTTTTTATCTACACATCGTTGTAATGTACCATAATGCTTATCTTTTAGAAGAATCTCATTTATTACATTTTTATTTGGAAACCAACTCCTAAATTGTAAATTTATTTATTCGTAATACAATAAATATAATTACAGAGCTGCGTTGTTGTATTGTTTACGTATATCAGATATGTTTAATAAAATATTAAATGTGAGAAACAATGAAACAAAATCCAATTTCGCAATCTGTGTCA
This sequence comes from Microceris patrobas patrobas, assembly GCA_018246795.1. Taxonomy (NCBI): domain Eukaryota; kingdom Metazoa; phylum Arthropoda; class Insecta; order Lepidoptera; family Hesperiidae; genus Microceris; species Microceris patrobas. The sequence continues at coordinate 1,358 of DWFT01000675.1, forward strand.
ATAAAGATTAAATTACATTTTTGTGTTTCCCGCCACTACGTCAATAATGGCTTTCTATTTACGTCGTAAATAAGATACTTAATTGACCTTTCTTTTGTTTCAGGTTTGTGGCCGTTTATTTGCTGTTTTGTTTTAAATTGGCAAGTTTTTTTTAAATGTTTAATTCTAATCCAGCTAAGAATTTCATTGACTGCTGACGCAGCGTAGTTATGTCATATTTCGTCAACAAATATTATGAACAGTATATGTAGATAGATCTATCTAAAAAATTATATTTATATACATAATTCACACTGATGACCCATAACTTTATTATTATTTTTGCAATGACAATGTAATTTTCTGCGTAAATCATTATTTAACTACCTATCTATATGTTTTAATATATACTTAGTTGTTATATTCTACCTATATGTTTTAATATATAATGGTTGTTCGATCTCCAACTAGCACGCCTAGCGTGCAGATTACGTGCATAAAATCACTTTTGGGGAGGCTTATGTCCAGCAGTGGACTAAGACAGGCTGATGATGATGATGATGATGGTGTTTTAATAAAATCGCGACTAGCATTTTTTCATACATAGATAGGTAAATTTTTTGGATACATCAGTTTTCAGGCTTTTGGAGAGATGTTCTTGAGCAGGCCAAGGCCCACTTCGGGCTGAAGCGCCTTAGATACCTAATGATGACGATTGTTTTCGAGTGTAGTGTTTTGTAAATAAGCGCAACTTATTTTTAACAAATATTTTTCTAAAATTGGTATACCTACCCATATTTGTGGAATGAAAAAAAATGCCGAATAAATTTTGACCAATCGCGTACTTATTTTTCGTTCGCGTTCATTACATTGCACAACTGGTTATTAGGTCCCATGCTCTTACCGCCAGCCGCGCAATTCTCACACAAAACCACTTATACCGGCCAAAGTAAAACAACTGTGAGAAAATCTGCTCTGTAGCTAGACATATGGCCGACGTTCCGTTCCGATGTAATTACTGAGCTGTTACTTCAATACGAGGTATTGAAACAAGTAACAAGTGAAATGTTACGTAATCTTTCCCGCTTAACTTCATCGCCAATAATTTCCAAGTTAAGAAGTTAAATTGTATCAAATGGATTGAGAATGTTAAACATTTTGGGAATGTGCTGAATTGTGTTTCGCAAAGTTTTTTGTTATCTCAGTTTGTCATCAGCTAGTTCCGTTCTACTGCTGGACATAAGCCTTTCCACTATATATATTTTTATTAGGAGTATAACAAGAAAAATTACATTTTCGACATTATTTGCTGATATCTATAAATAAAACTTATATTGAATGCCAATACTCATAGTTTTTCATTCGGAAGAGAGTCGCGTAGACGTCTGTCTTAAGTAATATTGCAGTACGTACTTAAAGAGACCGACTTATTAGAGGAGCTTGGCGCACCGCGCAGGACGTGATCGGCGAAGCAAAAATAACGAGTCCCCTTCAAATTGATAAATAAATTGAATTTTGCCTTTGGGGGGTCTGTTTAATACTTGCATCGCCACCACGTGTTACTGACGTCTGTATATAATTGAATTATCCGTGGGTGGCATTTGAAACAAAAGTGTTTGATTCAAAGTTTGCGGGGAGCGTTCGCGCGCAATTGGTTTATATTTCCGCCGCTAACAACATTATTCTCTAAGAGTATGCTTTTTAATTATACCCGCGCAATCTCATTTTCCGTTTAATGGAAATTCTAACTGAGAATTTTGAAACATATTCAAATAATAGGTTTACAAAAAGCGGTTCCGAAGAGAATAACACCCACTTGTGTAATCTCGCGTCTTTTATTGTGCAAAATGTTGGCATTATCGATATTTAATTTGCCTCCCATTGCTTATGTATATTGTGTTTCGTTTTGCCAATAATTAACAGTATTTGTTTTAATTAACTTATATCTTTAATTAACTTATATCATCTATGGGTGTTTGGTTCCATTCATTACTGGGTAGGTAGTAAACACCGAGCGCCAAACATGTGTGTCTTTAGATGACAAGGATAATAACTTCATCATTATTTATTTTACTAAAATTTATTTATTTTACTCAGTTATTGTGTGTAAAATAAAGATGTTACAAAGGGCGAACTAAATGCCATTTTCTATAGGTCAACCCTTAGAGGATAATGACGATTAGTGGCGGGTGTGAAATAATTATGTCATAATCAAATCAATGTGTAATGGAAAAACTAACAATTTTCTTGTTGCATTCGGATATTCCGGTGGTATTAACATTGCGAGCTAAGGCGAGTGTTTCGTGCGGTGCATAAAGCCAATGTGAATTTCCCGTTATGCATGGCATGGGTTGTACAAAGTCAATTGAATATCCACCGATCAGCGGCCAGTAAATTCAATAACGGGTGTTGCAGTGTCGAGGTTTTTTCGTGCAAGCTGTATTCACGATCTATACAGTAATTACTGTACTTTTGAGTCTGCATTCGGATACGTTATGGATATTATTGCCTTGTCTAGTGGTTTTATCTATGAATGCATTAAAATGTATTATAGTCCAAAATACGTACGTGGAAGTAGTATTGGGTTTTTCTAATTGGCAATTTCTATTCATAACACGTAATTTCGGACATGTGCTCGGTGTATGGCAATATGTAGGTTAGCCCCTATCTCATGAAACGTATAACATAATTGGGAAACGTGTAGTATTACACTCCTCTCTCTACCACTTCGGGGAAGTACAGGCGAGATATTAAGTTATAGTTCAAAATATGTAAATCAAAATATGTGACATTTTTAATAAAATGACGTGAAAGGATGTATGCGAAACGTATGTGAGTCGTCGTCCAGTCAGCTCCCGAATGTGACTAGGTAACAGAATATTAATAGCCTGTTGCTAGTGCAGAGTGCGGGATATATGAATATGGTTACTTTAAAGTTCCCATGTCAGTGACCTTCCGGTTTGCGTGGCGTGGAGCACTGACGTGTAGAGAGTTATGATACAAGCATTAACACGTCATTTAGTAGCTTATGTGTCTCAAAATTACAATCCTAACATACGTAATCAAAAGTACACGCTTAGAAACTGTAAACTGAATTGCCAATTATTTGTTACGGTACAAGGCTTTTTTTATTAAAAATGTGCTTGGCTCCAGCAGATTTTGTATACATATACATTAGATAAATATGTGGATTCTTTCAAGTAGACTGGCTAGAGACGCAGCACAGATTTTGAGCAGAAATATAGTATATTTTTACATTTCAATTATTTTGTGATGATGCTCGAACAATGTCTTGCCATAAAATAATTGAAATGTGAAAATAAACTTTATTGAAATGTGCTAAAGTACTATTCCAAATTCGTTAAATATCTGCTTTGCTGTTCGAGTCTGTTTAAATGGACCGGACTACTTTCTAGGCACGGATAGATTTGTTAGCTGGCAGTTGAGAGTTAGTTAATTGAAGGGAACCTTGATTCTGTGATACAATTGATTTGCGAAACCTATCATTTTCAACCTGAAATTACAATGTTATTTTGCCTCGAATTTTACGTCGACATAGCAATAGTCAAACTTTAACCGGTAAAAGTAAAGACAATTTGATTAAAAGGAAAAGGTAACAGAAGAAAGTGATGTTCATTAACATCGCTTCCTAAAATTAGTTTAATCCTTTTTAAGAGAAAGGCTTTGGGATTTTTTAATTTTTCGTGACTCGTTTTAATTTTGACCTTAAACTTATTTAATTTCCATCATCAAATTTAAAGGTTATCGTTAACGTATAAATGGAACTCCATCGTTCTGAATTTGAAAGTAGATAAGGTCCTTTTATTTTTTGCTCGTTAAAATTTACAGCGTCAGAACAAAATCGGTAACCGATATCTTACTTTGTTGTCTTCATTGTTTCGTAAATCTACCCTCATTATAATGCATAATTTTGGTGACGTAAAAATTCTATTGTTTATATTTTAATATTATTATAGATGGAAACAATCTCTCTAACGTAGTGTGACTGAGATTTTATGAAAATGTCATGAAATAAAAATATCCCACCTACCTTAATTAAGGCAATGTTGCCTAATATTGTAATATTATAATATCTTTTAGTACTAATTAATAGCGTTTTTTCATGTATCCAATATTGTTATTTTCTTTAAAGACTTTCATAAAGTTGGTATTATTTATCAGTTTAATTGTATTTTGATTCTCAAATATTTTTTCATTCACGGCTCCGCGTAGTATTGTAATTTAGAATCTCTAGCTTCAATTGCATTGCATGCTTAAGTGCATGACTTTAAGTTAACATTTGAGTCAGCATTTATTTTAGTTTATGGAGATCGGCTGGGGTCAAATATTATTAAGAATTTTTAATGTTTTTTTTATGAATCGTACTCCCTTGTTTACGTTTAATACTCAGAAGTCAAAAGTATAGAATTTTTTTTTCACCATGCAAAGTATCTTCCTCATCTTAAGCCCGTCAATGACAAATTGAGATAAAAACTAATATAGCCTTCGTTACTTTTATTAAAAAGACGAATAAAAAATGGAGAGTCAAGAAACTAAACATATTTTTCAAGTATCCCATGTAAAATTTTAACCTCTATTTTACACCCTTAGAGATCGGATTTCCCAAAACCTTTTTCGATTCCATGCCTAGGATATAAAAGAAACCTACTGGCCAAATTTCGTTATTGTAGCATCGGTAGCTCTACGTTGATGAGTTAGTCACGGGAAAAAGGTCTTCCTATTTATAATATTATTAGTAAACTAGTTTGCGGAGGAATTTAAATTATTCACATATGTCAGTTTATTTCTTGTTTCACTGGTTATAGAGTTCTTTAAAAAATATTCTAAATAAGTGAGCTCAGCAGCTTGACTCTATAAAAATATTTAATTATTACGCCCGATCCCTTACAGGGTAGACATGGAGCATCGGGTGCTAAATATCTTTATCCTTACAGATCTCCCATGCTTCTACCACATTCACCACTCTCTTCATACATGCCCGCCGGTTTTGGAAACTAAGATGATGATTATGAATTTTCTCCACACTGAACTCCATAATACATTTCATCAATATCGATTCATTTTTTTAATTGAATTTGTACCCATAGACTATAACTGTAACTTTAATAGAGTGATTACGTCGAGAGTTCGTTTGTAACACGATGCCACGTTGCTTAGGTTCCAGAAAGTGGAGTAATGAGCAATTAGTACTCTGCCATTCCACCGAAAGGTCTCAACTTGTAAGTCACTTAAACTTTACACTCGGTACACAACTTTAGCGTTTAAACGTTAAATTCCTAATGACGTGTTATTAAAATAGTACTCGTTACATGCTATTTAACATTAATTTCAAGGAGAGGCGAAGCGGTGTTGGCCTATATTACATAAAAATGTTCGTGATCGCCCAACGTCAAGTAAAACCTGTTTATTATTACAGCACAATAAAAAGCCACATAAATTGCCGGTTTTATAATTTATTTATCAGCTGTGTATTCTAAATTAGGTCATTGCTACCCCTTAAGTATTCAAGTTTGTTACCTCGTGTGTTTTACGACCGTAAACTGTATTACTAGGAGCACATGGCAACATTGTACGTAAGTACTTGCCTAGGAAAGTAAATAGATCTTCTGTCCAACCAAGGCCATCGTCCTAACACTTAAAAGTGTTGTCATGTCTACGTTAATACGTAATGAGAAATCTTTGTATGCCCTTTTAATAATATTTCGAGCACGAAAAATGGACTTTTAGCATGGTTTATTGGAAAAACAGTGCATAAATCTAAAATGTTTATATAATATATTATGACACATGTTTATATAATAAAATGTTTATATAATATATGTATTTAATACATTTAATAACATAAAACAAAACATCACAGTCTAAAATCAAATAGAAGTAAATATACGAGATTTATAACAATTAGAAGTACGGTTATTCCATCGATAAAGTTACATATTAAACATATAAAAAAGAGCGAAGACATAAGTATCTAGATAGAGAGGGTACGCACTCAGGCTTTGTCATAGGAAGCCAAGACTACTGATTTTCAGTGACTGCCCCTCTTTTTTTCTCGTGTAGTTGCGTGTGGGTGTGCATGACCATGCGTGCGTGTGTATGCATATGCGTGTGCGCTTGTGTGTGTGTGTGTCTATGTGCACGTGTAAGTGTATGTTATTGTATTTTCTGTAATGTTATTAAGACTAGATTGTATTTGTTTCTAAAGTTTGATTTGCTTCTAAAGATTTATGAATGTCATATTGTTTGACATAAGAATATCAGTAACATTTTAAACTAAAAATTTAATGAATCACGATCGAAAAAATTTAATAGAACGAATAATCTAATTCTCGAATAATAGTGAAAGGGTAAACAGCAGAAGGTTACAACTTCCATGACAACTGACGCGTAAATTATTAACAGCAATACTGGCAACAGCATGTCGACCGGATTCAGCGGAAACCGGACAGGTTTACCGTATTTTTTATGGTTGTTGTTATGAATAGCTTCTGATAGAAAGTGATAATTGCGTTTATTAAAAATGGCCAACGAAATTAGTTTCGCTTTTCTCACGAACGTCCGTCTGTTAGATGACCGTGTTAAAGCCCTTAATTCCATTAACATGGGCGAAAGTATAATACTTTAAATAAGGCTTTCTTTTTTCTTTTTATTACACTTAAATACTTAGGTATACTAGTCAAGGTTGTCTATATTTACGAGTATGATTGTTTCAAAGTGAAACATTAGTGGAATTAATTAACAGAAGAAACAAAGATGTTACGAGACGTAGACACTGCAGGCTCTGAACGTCTGAACGTAATTAAACATTCGTTATCGAGTTTAAGGAATGAGCAATATCGCGTTATTGTCAATTTGGTTACGGCGCTTTCAAATATCAAATATAAATCCCGCTAAATATTCCTAAGACGATCAATCGACAGAGTACCACCGCATCTAGGAATGTTAATTTGATTTGTTCGTTTTGTAACGAACATTAGATAAACATCTGATAAGCGTGTACACGCATATTCCAATTCGATGCCTAACTGACAAGTACAGTAATTGTGTATAAAAAAAGAAATGAATTTGACTCGATCGCGGCGGATGAAATGCAATCAAATCAACCAATCAAAACTCTTAACCGTTGAAACGTCGTTTGTTTATTAACGACTGAACGATTGAACGACGGTTATTTATTCATGAGTAAATAACACAGTTGTGTTACCAGTTCTAAGTGACTTTGCGTACAGGTTTCACGGGAATCACGCTCTATTGAGCTTCATATTGATTACTGGTAATACACGTCAACAGCATTACGCCTACGATTTGACGTGTTACATTAAATACGGTTTAGTAAAATAACGTATTCGTATATGAAACCTGATACGACATATTATTTATATTTTGTTAAATATTATTACTGCGCTGCTTTCATTATCTACTGCTTATATCCTTGTAGGAATAAGCCACACTATGCTGGTGCGTACTCCAGAAACTGTTGCATCAGCAGCGTTTTTAGTACTTTATTCATATTTATATGATCGTGATTCATGTCGACGAAATCTATGTAAAAAGAGAAGACGTATTAAAATTTCCCTAGGATTCTGCTACAATCGAGGCTACATGCGAGGCATAGTGTCGCGGGTTCATACCTTTTTCATTGTGTTCCTAAAGCTTTGCCGATTTCGCTCTCCCTGCTCAATTTATTCCCGACTATCAGATTTCCTTTACGGAGCCAGCTTGAATATTTATGAAGCGAACTTTTGTTACTTTATAAGCAAAATATCTGTTTAGGCATTTCATCGGTATTGTTACGCCTCGAACTTCGCTCAAAGATAATGCCCTAATGAACTTTTGTATTTCGGATTTGCGGAGTGATTATTTTGAAACACGGCGTGTTTTCTCAGATTTGCATCAAAGGGATATAGGATTCGATTTGAGGTTGTTGTAATAGTGTATATTGTTTTTTTTAAATTGTATTAAGATTTACTAGATATAGTGAAATAATACTTAACTGTTAAGATTACAAATACAGTAAAAGTTTTAAAATTGAGAATAGGTCCATAATGTTATACAACGGTTCTTTGATTTGCGATTCGATATTTGAAAATATTTTATAGGTAAGACGTAATAACAGTTACCTGCGTGTGTAATTAAAAGAAGCGGTCGAGTCGAGCAAGATGGCCGCCAACACGAATTCAATGTCGCGGATGACACGACGACACCCGCACAGCGAGTTACGAGGCCTTGACATTATGTATGTTAGTGTACATATCCGCGAAATTGCGTTAAGGTCTTTAGAGACGGAGCTGTAATAAATATAATTTAAAATTAACTAAGAGAACGTCACGAATTAAAATATCTAAGGATTTACTTAGTACTTCATGTTAAATAGTTGAAGTTTATGGAAAAGAGATTAAAGGTCGCTACAGATGGAATTACTCGTATGTATGGATAAATATTGTAATGTATGTTACAATATAATATTTTCTTTAGTAACGTCCGAGTTACCGCATTTTAGCTATAATATATATCTCCTCTTTATAACGTCAAAATATTTGAACAGATATATCAAGACATGCATATCTCCGTATAGCATGACATTTTATTATGCCAGCATTGACCGCGATGATATATATTATTATAACACCGCTAACGTATATTAGTTATTACAGGATAATATTTATAATAAATGTTATTGCTTCGTCTGTAAAGAAATTTATTATTTTCAACACGTTTTTATAATCGCTTTCGGTCCATTGTTAATCATTTTGCTTTTGAATTTATACCACACAAGTATACATACGAGTACCTAATCCGTCGTGACAGCTGATGAAAATAATTTATTTAATCTCTACCTGTTTGTGTTAGTTTTTATATTTATGTGTACCTATCTAGCCTCCATAAGCTTTATTGTTCACTTAGTTTATTTTCGTTATTTTAAAGAAATATTGCGTGGTATCCAGTAGACGTGTATATTTAGTACTTGTGAGTAGTAAATCGATCGAAACTTAACAGACTAAAGTTATTTTTATGTGTTTTGCTAATAAGTACATACTTTGTATATTCCATTATTGGTGCAGAATATGCGGGCAGGAGGCCAAATATAAGAGTCCTCGTCCCGTTTCAAGAATCATAGCGATATCTAGTGGCTATTCAGATATCGCATATGCATGCATCAGTTCTTTTAATATTAAGTCTAGATCTGGCTTTGTATTGTATTCGTTAGACAAGCTGGGTCGTGCGTGAACCGTAATTTTTAATGTGTTTTATGAAAAGCAACATTTCATAATGGAATGTGTGATGTCACTAAAATTTCACTTTCATCCGTCTCGCTTTGGACGGTGCTGTGTTGCCATTAAATTCCTGTTACTTTCACGGTTACTTCATAATGTATACGACGTCAACATATTAGTGATTGAGACGTGATGGATTAGGAATATTGTCTGAGGCTTAGACATTATCGAATGCTTGATACGAGTATGAATAAAATTAGCTTTCTTTGTTACGTATGCGCATACGTTTAGTACCTGTATGTGACATGGAAATCTTATAATATGCGTATAAATCGTCCTTGAAAATTAAAGTAATGATTCGGTTGTAGAAATGACAAAGTAACCCGCACAAAGAATTCGCAGTTACTATAATAACGCATACGAAGATAATTAGGAATAC
>DWFT01000676.1:0-11004 GCA_018246795.1 Microceris patrobas patrobas
AGTAGTGGTTCGAAGTCTGGATATGTGCCCGATGCATGGCAATAGGCTCACCACCTATTCCATAGTGGGACGTAAACCTAACTGGTGAAACGTAGGAGTGTTCTGCATTACTCTGCCTACCTCTCCGGGGATTACAGGCGTGATGTTACGTTACGTTTAAACAGTAATTATCAAATTTACCTTACTTAACCTTCTTGTAGGGAAAATTTCTAAGCTAGTTGATACATGTTTGCTAAAAGAAATCGACTTTCGCTTAGTGCCAGAGGCCTGATCGTCTATTGGCAAGTTAAATCTTGTCGCTTTATGCCTCTTCTTGGCGCCTGGGGATTTGGAATTTGACACTGGTGTAGAAAATATCACTCCCACGTTAAAGTGATGACTATCGTCTTGTGAAGCCCACCTTTGGACAAATGAGATTGTTAGAATTTGTTGCCAAAAAATGGTGGTGGTCTTTCTGTTGGTGACTTCTTGAGTTCCAAATTTTTCTTCTGCCTGTTCTGTTCAGGTATTACAGATAATTACTTTCATATTATAAGGGTCAATCATTTTGTTTAGTAACAAACTTTGTCATATTGTAACAAACTATATGAAATAGTATTGATATAATCTAAGTAACGATTTCAAAATCAAAGTTGTATAAAGATCTTAGATAGATTAGATTACCTCTTTTTCAAAACCCCTTTGATAGGGTTCTTACGTCTTTCTGGTGTTGGGTGTATGGAGATTCGTTTTGGTGTATTCTGAGTTAGATCTAAGGCCATGATTTCCTGTGTTAGCCCACTGTGGTTCTCTTTGGACTCCAAAATACTGGTCACGCCTGTGGGAGTATCATTATCACAGTCCAAAATTCGTTTTCGTTTCTTTGCTCTAAAGCTGAAAATCAAATGTTTCTTTAATAAAAAAAAAACCGTAACTTTACGCCTGTAATTCCCGAAGGGGTAGGCAGAGTAGTGTAGTACACTCCCATGGTTCACATGTGATGTTATACATCACACCGTAGAATAAACGTTAAAGCTATTACTAAACACTAACATAAATCTAAATTCAGAACCACTTGTAGGAATTTAAAATGATAGAAAAACCTAACAGCATCTGACTCAGGTATAGAACCCAGGACTTCAGCAGTCACAAGCCAGTCAAATTAAACTTTTTTAATAATGAAAATATTATGATTTTATAATATTAATAATGATGTTAAATTGAGGATTTATTTGAAAACATTTGTTATCTGCTTATAGTGTGTCATTGTTTTAAATACAGAATTGATAAAATGTGACTGGTATATTTTTGTTTTCTTTCATATTTTTATCAAAAAATTAAAATTCTTTATAATGACATAAATGTCTGTAATCCTATTATGTTAGAGCAACATAAATGACACCCTAACAATCAGTTTTACTTACTAAAAAAACTGCCCATAACTGCAACAGAACAAATACAAAAAAAAATCATATAAGCCATTGACCATTTAAAGTCCAACATCAACTTACCTTGTCATCCTTTTCAAAGAATGTCCTCTGCAAACTGGAGAGGTAGACTGGTCATGCTGAGAGTCAGTTAGCACAGCTGACTCCATTGACGAACCATTTGTACTGCTGATATCAGTTGACTTGTTACTGCTGGTCTTGGAGCTCTCACAGGTGTGGTATGAACTCAAAGATTCTGAACCGGAGTCTTGAGACTGTATGTAATATAAACATTCTTTAAATAGAAATAAACATTGCTGGCTTATGATGACCACTAGTCTTATAGACAAAAGATATCATTATCTCAGTGTTTGGATGTCTAGTGCTAGACCTAGGCCCCTAATCGGCGCCACTCCTTCTAGTCCTAAGCTGTCTGACTCCTGCAGCTTCACACTGTCTGATATAGATACATGCAATCTGTGTCAATGGAATAAGCTGCAGTGCTTTAGAGAAACTAATTAGCATTGTATATCATTTTAAACAAATAAAAATGTATTAAACCCAGATACTTGCATTTACTTCATCCAAATGAAGGCTTTCAGCACTCAGAAAAGGATGTATTCCAGATAACTGGGAATGTTCCAACAATGCAGAATTATCTAATCCACCTGCACTACCAAATTGGTTTTTTACTTTAGCTGAAATAAGAATAAATAATATATTGTTTAGTTTTTGAAGATCACATTATACTAAAACTATTCAAAGATGACATTATACATATCACTTTGTAACTAAAAATCACAGTGTATGTAACCCTGAAGATGTTCAGTTTTGGAGGGAAAATGTGTTGGGAGTTGTATAAATGTATATATGGTGTTATATATTTTATAAACTGTTTACATGTGTTGTTTATATGAGGGTAGACAGAGCATACACTATATAAACTATACACCATCATTAATTATATATAGATTATTGCAAAAACACTTTACCATAATTAACATTGGATTTCAGCAAAATAATGCCTGGCCCCATTAATCATAAAATTATATAATTTTGAGTAATTATGTATAGTGATTATGATAAGTCATGTGAAAAAAGTATGTAAGGGCTACAGTTAATTTAAATATTTAGTCTCTGTCTATGTCTATAAAAAACAACTTTAAAGTCAAAAGTAATTAGTCATAACATTTTTAGTTACTTTATTCTCATCATCATAATTTGTGACCACAGTTACAAAATATCAGTAATCAAGATACATATACCAAAATAAATTATAGGAAAGTTTACAGCAAATTAAATAACACAGATTCAAAGATTTGGAATTAAGAGAGGTAATTAACTATAATATCATACTAGTCTCTTTAAGTTCATCAAGTAGGTTCTCACAGGCATCAATCACTGAGTTGTGGGAGCTGTCTCCACCACCAGAACCGAATGACAGGTGTGATGTTAGAGATAATAGTTGACCAGGGGTCCTCATGTTCAGACTTGGAGTTCGATTCACAAAATCTGATATTTCCAAATCTGAAAAAAATTATTAAATGTGTATTGAATGTGTGTCTTAAATATTTTAATTTCTCAGTGGGTAATATTAATACCACATCAACAATAATTGTTATAGATCTAGAAATTAATAATATTACACTTAACTTTATAAGATATTATTAACTTGAATCAGATGAAATAAGACATACTCTTTTTGAGTCATGAATTGGCAGTAGTAAGTTTTAGAATCTTCATAGTATAAGTGAATTTATGCCAGATCACATTTCCTTTTGCGACACATGACATTGAAGGGGAAAAATTACAACAATAACAATAGAATGCATGAAATAATTCCTTCAAGGCAGGCAACACATTAGTGACCCTTAATGTTGCAAATGTCTATAGGTAACAGTTACTACTTATCATCAGGTGGGCCTCCTGCTTGTTTGCCATGCTTCTAATATAAAAAAAAATATGAGTATACCATTTCATATTTTTTTCAAAATTAATAAAACCTACCTACCTCTATGTATTTCAATCTTTGATAAACCAAAATCAGTCAGTTTGACATGACCAGATTTGGATATCAGCATATTGTCTGGTTTTAGGTCTCTATGAACAATATTGTGCTTGTGCAAGTAGTCCAATGCCAATGTTACTTCTGCAATATAGAATACGGCCATGGGCTCCTCCAAAAATCCATAAGCACCAAGGAGTGACTTCAAATCACCACCTACCATGTACTCCATCACCTAAAATGTATAAAAATGTACAAGAACTTTATGGCATTAGATGCTAAGACATAAATAAATAATTATTTTTTAGTTTAATGTAGACTGGGTTGTCACAAGCATTATTAAAGTAACTCATAAATCAAAGTTGCAGTGACAAAATATTACAAGTCTGCTAATACTCAAACAAAAACCAAAATATGTTGGTATGGGAAGGTTATTGAGCTTGATTTCAATTGAGTAAGTACAAATATGAATATTCAAATTCTATACGGCTAAAAATTTAACCAGATTAGCACACTGAGTGGGAGGTTGATATGATGACCAATGTATTGTGACCAAGTGAGAACTAAGTATTTGTTTAAATTAATTAATATAGATAAATATATGTACCACCACAGGGATTACAAACCCTAAAGAGCTAAGCAGAGAACACTCCCATATTTCACCAGTTAAGTTTATAACTGACAAGGGATTAAGAGGTAAACCTACTTTCTAGTACTAGGAATTTAAAGGGAGAACATCTCAATAATACAATAACCAGGGATGTAAGCCAAGTCTTCTTGGTCTGCAACAGTCACACATGCAACAACTCAATTAATTTAGCTGTTGATAATAACATATCATTGCTAAATAAACAGTTAAAAATTCAAACAAAAAAAAGAATTCTTACTAAGTATACAGATGATATAGATTGCAGTGAGTAAAACAAGTGGACACAGAAAGGACTACGGGACAAAGCCAAAGCATTCCTCTCTGTGACTACTTGTGTGACCATATTCTTGTTGATCATATCAGATTTCTTCATCACTTTGATTGCATACATTTGCTCCTCATTGTTCTTTTTATGAGCTAAAAACACTTTACCAAATGCACCCCGGCTTATTGGCTTAACAATTGTAAAATCATTTATATCTGGTACCTGTAATTATAGGGTATTAATTAGATCACTAGTATTGTAAAACTTCTATGGGTATTGTGTACTGATATACTTTTAGTAAATGGAGCATTAGACTTCTGTTTAATTTCTCGTTTCTTATCATGAGCATATTTTTATAGTGTTCTATAATACCTATTCAGTAGAATCTATACATTAATACTAGTGCACTTTCGGTGACGTAAAACGTTTACATGTAAAATTTTCAAACTCTTTTAAAATTTACGACATTCGAAATTTGTATCAAAATCTAAGATACCTTATTAGCAATAACTTCCGGGTTGTTAGCATTGATCTTTTCCAAAATTGTGTGACAAATTGAATCATCTTCAACTTTCGAATCATTGGAGGTCATTATTTAACAATTACACTAAGTATACACACATGAACTTCACGACAATCACAAGTTGTAATTTAAAGTAATCAATACATTTCAAAAAACACTTTTAAAATTTAAAGAATATCGGTTAACAAAAATATGGACATTAATCCATTTTGGGCCAATTTATTTGTTTTGAAGGTAAATAACAAATTTAAAATTAATTTCTGGTCAGATGTTAAATTGAGATTTAAATAAACCGTCAAACATGACGGTCGAATACATGTCACTGTCAGCTTTCTGATTGCTGATTTGCTGCATTTACTTTAGTATCTTGCAGCCTTGATTCCGATCTTTTTGCCATAAAAACTAAATATATATAGTAGTAGCACAGCGAAACGAATCCACTAAAACCAAATTTTATGTAGAGAAACATGTGCACTAAGCCCATAATTACATAATACTAATTATTCTACTGGTTGAGGTATCGGACTGCAGAATTATAATTTATAATTGATGCTCCCACGTCGTGGTATATTTTGTATCTTGCGCTTACTGATGAATTAAAATACTACGATTATTTCTATAAATTGGCGGGTTTAATGCTAAAGTTCTAATTACAAGTTTATTCTTTTTGTCTATGGTTAAAATAGAGGTCGAGTGCATAGCTCAATTTAGCCTTAATTTAAAGTTACAGATGCACATTGAAACCAAGAGTATATTTGATTTTAAATACAAGTGTATATTCATGAACATTCACTCTAATAACAGAAATCAACGCATAAATAATTTTCATTCTCCAATCTTGCAAGATGTAACATAGTTGTTAAATGCTTGCACTACCGTAGAGCACACCAAAGGTTGGTGAGAGTTAGCTTCGTAACATTGTAACATCTGCAACATTAAATATGGGTAAATTTGCATGTTGCAGAAATGATTTCATCAATTTTACTGTTGTTGTAGCTAACCTTTGAACGCCAATCAAAACAAGGTTGTATTTTTTGCATCATATCTGGAGCGACATCAACAGGTTCTAGTAAGCTATTATTCTCTTGTATAGTTTTCTCAAACTCGCTCTCAATTATTTTATTAATAAGTTGATGTTCATGTCTTAAATAATCAATTCTTTGTATCCAATACTCTCGATTTTCCTCATTATCCATTGGCCTATTGGTATCTTTAAAAAGGATTTCATTGTTATTTTCCTGTGAATGCACAATAAAATAAACTATGTGTTACTCTTAGGAGAAGCAGATATTTAACAATTCGAGATTGTTAGGAGTATCGCAATTCCATATTAGATGTATTTAATACATTACGTACTGCTTGCAATTCCTCTACATTAATAATGGAATCATCTTCAAATGTTTGTTGTATTGTTGGAGTTTTAATAGCAAACGTGTTATCAATACTAATCCGTCGTGTATCTTTGCTTGATAAGGTCCCCATGTGGAAGACAATTACAAATTTGCTATAATTTTATTAATCTAACACACATATTCATTTGTAATGCCAAATGCGAAATGTTAGTTTTGAGCGACGTTTAATTATAGTATCTATGGAATTTGGTTAAATTGTTGTGTATGCAAACCAGTATTATTGTAATTTTTTTCATATTATTAATAAATAAAGAATACAATAACACAAAAGTAAAAAGTATCAGCTTATATAAGAGTTTTGAAGATTAAAAAAATAGAGGTACTTAATGGGTTTTCAATATTGACTGGATACAACTTAAGAGACCTGAAATGATACCTATATAAAAATATTAACAATAAATATAATAACTAGTGTATAGCTTTTGTTGATTAAAGACTGTCTTGTTGGTCGTGGTGATTGTAAGTGCGACTAACGATCGGGAGATCTTGGGTCGAACACTACAACATTTTCTAATTTAGATTTTATAATAGTGGTTCGGAGTCTGGATATGTGCCCGATGCTTGGCAATAGGCTCACCAGCTATTCCATAGTGGGACGTAAACGTAACCAGTGAAACGTGGGAGTGTTCTACATTGCTCTGCTTACCTCTTCGGGGATTACAGGCGTGAAGTTACGTTAATTATATTGCGTTTATTAATTTTAATTTAGTGTGTAGTTTGAAAGTTGTGTGAAAGCTCACTAGCTATTAGTTTCGTGGATTTATCTAC
This sequence comes from Microceris patrobas patrobas, assembly GCA_018246795.1. Classification (NCBI taxonomy): domain Eukaryota; kingdom Metazoa; phylum Arthropoda; class Insecta; order Lepidoptera; family Hesperiidae; genus Microceris; species Microceris patrobas. Next base: position 7,029 of record DWFT01000676.1, read on the forward strand.
CTACTGAAATGTTTGTATTAACGATCGCCTTATTATCGTGACGTTAATATGAGTAAAAACTTTATTATAATCCACATAACAATTACATCTGAAATCACATTAAAATAGTTTGTAGGGAAAGCCTTTGTTACCTTGGATGTATTTGATATGTATCCTTAGACCATACTTTGCCAAGAAAACTAGAGTTTGTTGATATTACCAGCTGTCAAAGTATCGAACTTCAATAGAACTTACAGTTTTCGTTGCAAGCGCAATTACCTTTACTACTTCTATGTGTTTATAATGTGTTTTAACGGAAGTAATAGGTTTATTTTACATTTTTAATAACGTTAAATAGAATATAATTATCGTATAGATTAACTATTTAGAACTACTAGGTTATTATTTTATGATGTCCTTATACGACGATCTAGATACTATTAAAGCTCGGACTACAGAAAAGGTAGCAGGGTGGTCTTCAGGCATTAAGTTGTTACAATCTCAATTGCAATTGAAGAAAGCCGCTGTAACACAACCAAAGAGAGAGGCTTTGCGTCGATCTACACAGGTATATTCCGTTTTTACGCTAGTGTTGTTCGTAAATAATCTGGAAGGATTATACTGTTTTCCGATATTAACGTAATTTCACGCCTGTAATCCCAGAAGGAGTAGGCAGAGGAGTGTACTGCATTCCCACGTTTCACCAGTTACGTTTACGTCGCATGGAATAGATGGTGAACCTATTGTCCTACACCGGCCACAGATCCAGACTCCGAGTCACTACTGGAAATCCTAAAATAGAAAAATGTAATAGTCCTAGACCCTGGCTTTGTACCATGAACTTGCCGATCGGCGGTCGCGGTTGCAACTACTCGACCAATGAGCCAGTCCCAAAGGGATAGTCAAGAGACCAGGGATTTCCATTAGCTACGATTTCTCCAACCTCATCTTCATTCTTTACAGTTGTCATACATGCTTTTATAGAGCACACACATATCCAGAACATATACGAAACTGTGTTCTCTCTGCCTATCCTGTAAGAGAGTTGCCATGACAGTGTATTATAAAAATGCTTTATAATTAAAATGGTAAATTTTGGTGAATCCTTAAGGTACTTAGGTATATTTTTCACAAGTTAATGTAATTTAAGAATAAGTTGACAACAATTATTTGCATGTTTAATATTTTCACATGATCTTATTTGCCTTAAAGGTCCTAACACCAGTTATCGATTTGAAAAGTAAACAAAGAGATGATGATGAATCAAATTCAAACAGCCCTCACAGAAATTCAAAGCCTTTGACGTCTTCAATTAATGTCCGTGACTTTGACTGGAATGTGGCCAACGAGTATGACCCCATGTGGCCCAATGACTATGAGAAAGTTGCTAAAGGTAATTAGTTTACACATGAATTCTTTTGAAATACTACTCTGTTTATGATTTTTGCTCTAGTGTGACATTAATATTTAACAGACTCAGAATAATGGATAAATAATTAAAAATTAGTTTAAAATACCAACGAATAATTAAAGAAAATATTTCATATAAGTACTCAATAATTTGTTCCTTAAATTCATTATATTGAAATATGTAATACAATTGATATTTAATGAATTCTAAAGAATGCTAACATTTATCTTGAACATTATCTTGAACAATTGACCATTATAAGAGTTATTTTGTTGTCAGTCTATTCATGTTCTGGAATGGAGACAGTGTCTTGGTAAACATAGCGTAGGACATCCTCTAGCTAGGTGAAGTGACGACATACACAAAGTAGCTGTCAGTGGTTGGACTCGAAAAGCTGAAGATTGAGCTCAGTGCCCTGCTATTGAAGAGGCCTATACACAGCAGTGGACAGGAGAAGGTTGATAATGATGGTGATGATGACAAACCACAACTACTTGTTCAACCTGCAACTACTGTCACTTAAACTGATGTCTCATTTTGATTATTTCAGAACTGCAAAACAAACGATTACAGTTGGATGGTGGTGAGAGAGACAGGCCAGATAGAAAACGCAAAACAAGATTTTGTGGTGAAGAGGAGGAAATCATACCAGAGAAGTCACTTGTGCCTATGGTATCAATGTCCTTCAACTATTTAGTATTTGCTTTAACTGTATACTATTATATGGATACAACTAATAAATCTATGGCAACCAACTGTTTCATAAATTGATATTTTTAATTAATTTGTTACATCATATTTATCTGGTGTAATTTGGAGATAAAGTCCATATCACTAATGTGTTCCATACATATATTCAATGAGTTCAAAATGGCTACCATAATGTTATATGCAGCTATGATAATGTTATGTCAACCCAGATGACAATGATATGATTAGCACTGTTAACAAATTTAATTAGTTATGGTTATGACTGTTTATGATTAATAACAAATAAAAGTGGCTCTCTCCTCATTTAGCAAACTACTTAACTTAAAGTATTTGATTATCAATATCCTATAATTATTCCACCAAATCAATACCAGTCAGATAGGCCACCTGAAGGTAAGTAATTAATATTGCCTATGGAGTGTCCAAAAGCAGAGGGGTTGACATGGTATTATTGCTTTGAAGGAGATGTTTTCATACCTGTCTGATAATGGAATACATATATTTGCTGTTGATATTCAATATATTCTGATTACATTTATGTATTAGCCAAAGCTATTAAAGCTGTATGTTTGTGTAGCAACCTGAAGAAGAGGAAGCTGAGGAGATAACAAAACGGTCAGCTGGTGTTGCTATAGCGCCGCCTCCGTCTCTTACAGTTGAGACTCCATCACCACCACCTCCACCACCGGCCCCCACGACGACATCTGCAAGTTTTTCCATTGGTGGCTACGGTACCAGCTCAATAGCTGCGAAAATTATGGCAAAATATGGATTTAAGGTGATTATTTTCAGTTTTTGAGATGTATTAGTAAGTACTTCAAGGTATGTTTTATCTAAAAATTTAAAAAAAAAATAGTGATTTCATATAACGAGTATAAAATAATGTGTAAATATATACAAATACTTTAGGAAGGTCAAGGTTTAGGGAAGAAGGAGCAAGGTATGTCAGTGGCTCTTCAAGTGGAGAAAACATCGAAGAGAGGCGGGCGCATTATACATGAGAAGGACAACTCGGTGATGCCGCCTCCAGCGTTTGCCATCCCCGCTCTTCCAGGACCTGGTATGAAATTGGCAAAATGGCAGTAGAATTATTTCTATAGAAAGTTGTTAAGGATTTTATCACGATAATTTAAAGAAGTAATATAATATGTTCCTTACATGGTTTGGTCAGCTATTTCTATTAGATCTGCAATCTTCTTTAAATTTCTTTGTAGCTTAGAAACGGTAGTCGGTAAGGGGGTAGTATAGATGTGAAAGGTTATTCATACTGTATGCATGATACCGACATTTAAAACTGCTACATTACATGGTTTCATGTGGTACTGTCCATGCCTGAAGAAATATAAATCCAATTCTTATATTTAAACTTTTATGCTTTATGATTAGTGGCCTGTTACAATGTTAACAATATACAATGTTACAATGTTAACAATACACAATAGCTTATCTCTATATGTCCATCTGTTTTCACGTCAAAACTTACTATAGATTTATAAAAAACGAATGAAATTACATATTGGACATACTGATATTATCAGCTCTTATATTTTTGTTCTTTTGTCATTCTAAATATAGATGCGTGCGTGCCTGTATGTGTGCGTTTGCATATATATATGTAAAATTAACGAATGTTTTTGATATTCTTTCCTTTTTTACATATTTTTTACCATCATTATCCTAGCCATTTCTGCTCTATTAACTGTCTATTACATTTTGCTGCGTATATTTTAACGTATCACCCATCAGGGAACGACATGCAAGAAATAATTGTTATTTCAGATTCACCTGGCGCCACAAACTCTAATTCACCACAACTAGGAAAATCAGAGCCGACCATTACAGAGATCATGAAATCACCAAGCAAAGTAGTTTTAC
>DWFT01000677.1:0-10997 GCA_018246795.1 Microceris patrobas patrobas
CAGTGACGTGCCATTGGAGAGGCCTATGTCCAGCAGTGGACGGGAATAGGCTGATGATGATGATGATGATGATGATGTTGATGTTGATGATGATGATGATGATGAATAACGAACTACATATATGATATTAGAAATAAACAAATGAGATTTATTATACGAATATTGATGAATTGATGTACAAAGGGAGATGAGGACTCATCTATCTTGACCAAATAGGTCAGATACTGGCTGACGAGGGAGTCAAAAGTCTCCGCAACCAGCGTGCTTGTATCAAGAGAGAGATGCATCTAGAAGAAAGACGTAAGGTCAGTGGGAATGTGAGGATACCGTGATATTTGGCGTACAATGCTCCTGCCTCCCAATTGAGGAACTGGCTTATTACATATAAAAATGAGGAAGGGATTAAGTTAAATGTCATGGAACATTCCTTACCCCTGAATAGACAGTATCATATTTTTTAGAAAAATATAGTTCCTAACTTAAAATGGACTTAACAAACAACACGATAGCGTAACGTAATAAACGTGTTATGAACACTATAATCCATTTCAATATTACACCATAACACGGTCCTACCACAATACCTTGAACTTCAAAGTCGCATGATATTTTACATACTGTCATGCTTTGAATATACTACAATACTTTTAATGACATAGAAGAATACTTAAAAAACGACACATTTTATGTACTTACCAACAGCACAAATACAACAGTAAGTCAAGATACTTTTTCAGAAAGTTTCAACATACGAGTGATCACTTCAGCTGCCAGTTACGGTATAAACCTAGCGCCAACGTCGATCGATATAGGGCCCACCCCCAAAGGGTGGCAGCCAGAGCTTTGAGCTCCCCTCCCCTCCTACGTATAGAAATACTAGGAAATGCGCGGGGATATTTTGTGTATATAGGACGGTCGAGCGAAAATGGTCACGTGAGGTCACCGTGACGTAGTTATTATCATAGATGTCTTTGCTGATCAGAGGGGCGACTGGACAATACGGTTATAGGTATATCTGAATCATACTAAAATATCAACATTTTTGAGTCTATATCATTCAAGAGTGTTTTTATAATTTTTTTTCAGGCAATGTCATCGGCCCTTACATTCGGATGTGATTCATGGAAATCGGCTACATCTTTTATACTGAAGGAGCCCGCGTTTTCCGGTCTATTTGTCAATGGGAAACAGGTTTTGCCACTAATTTCATTTTTTTTTATTTCATGTGGATTATTTATTTATAAAAATACATATTTTTTAGTACCTACAATATATTTTGGTCTGTCCGATTCGTGCATGTCCAATTCTGTTTAAAAAGTGTATCTACATTGACACATAAATGTAATCACAGATAAAAAAATTATTGAAAATGATGCAACAACAGGTATCTTTAACGATAGGTATGCATGAACATGAAAGTAAACCTTGTGTAATTAGTTTACTTAATTATAAACTAAAAAGTAATGTACAAAAAAGATAAAATGTTTAATATGTAAGACAGGCAAACAGTCTGTATTTACATTTCGATAAAAAGAAATTGCACGTCAACTGTTACAAATTAATGTCTACGTTGAAATTATGTTGTAAAATTACGTGAGCGCGGGAAATAAATTATGCGTTTTAATTATTTTTCAAAATTAGAATTACGTTACTTTTAATTCAACCGTAGATGCGTAGCCCGGGGCATTGAACTTATTTTTTGACAATTTAAAAACGCATAACCATACCGATTTATATAATTAGGTACATCATCATCGTCATCATCAGCCTATCTTAATCCACTGCTGGACATAGGCCTCCCCAAAAGGGGGTTTATGTTCGTAATCTCCACGCTGGGCATGCGGATTGGAGATCGCACGACATGGCTTTTCCCACCGCCGACGCTGCTGCCCGTCAGCAGCCAGGGCATTTAGCGGTGCCTATTTAGGCTGCGCTATACCGCAATCAGCCGGTCGCCAGAGCCTCGTCTATTTTATCAGGGTGTACTACGTGCAAGAGAGGTTGGCTTGGGTTCCTGAGATGGTGTTTGGAACCCCTTACACCCCTACATTTTGCGATTTTTCGATAAATAAGTCAACTGTTCATTTAGCCACTAACAGAAACAATTATCTTCCTACTAAAATACAGCGCTATCAGAAAATACTGGATTAGTATGGTGGAGATTTCTACTAATACCAAAGAGTTTAGTACTAAGCATTAGAACGTACACCAAAATCAACTATATTTATACGTGTTTTGAAATATTTAATTCCATTGCAAATTGGCTTTTATAATCTTTGATAGTCACGTCGCCAAAATGTCTGGTTATGGAAGCTATACCTAACATCCCAAGACGGAAATTTATAGATAACGTTACCATTGGGACGTATTGCGGCTAGTTATATAAATGAAATTAATAATTCATTTCTTAAAGACCTCCTAAGAATCTAATAAATTCATATACAGTATTTCTACAGACTCATTCACAATATTCATAAAGAATTCTTATATAATTTGGTCCAAAATCAAAACAAAAAAATATTTTCTGTAGGCCTCCAGGGGTACATCCAAAAGGTCAGATGTAGATACATTTGTGCTTAATATACAATCAGTTAGGATCGCTAACTCAGCTATGACAATCCGAAGTGAAGTTTAAATGCCTCGTCCTTTTATATTTTCTTTTCCCTAAAACGATGGTTTGATTTCAACATTATTATATTATTGGCTACAAAAAATAATGAAAACAATAGCAAGCTTCAGATAGTTGCCTCGCAATAAAGTACCGTGTGTAAAAATATCCTACATTTTAATATTTACTGTAGGTATATATATCTCGAGGGACAAAATATGTTAGTAGCTAGCTGTACCCGGCGCGCGTTGCACCGCCAACAACTAAAATAAATTTAAGAAAAACAATTTTAAAGAAAAATACATATGTATATACCAATTTTCACAATAATCGGTACAGTAGTTTTTTGAGTTCATCGATGACATACAGACAAACATTCATTTATATATATATAGATTTCCGTGTACACAAATATTTTATATTTCTACGAATGTAAGTATAGATGTATAAGTAGATAAATAAATAAAAGTCGATAAATTGGAATCTGTGAAGCAGAACTTTTAATACTTGTCATTTTTATTTTGCTCCTCGTACAACAAAATAATCATCTTTAACGCTTATACTTTTTTTCCATTGTTTCATTCAAGTGCCGTTTCAATGTGAGATTTGAGGGCACTTCTACAAGTCTGATTTAAAACGCGTTGGCAGATTTCTATATAACTTATTACTGCAGTCAAATTCCAAGTTACTGCAGTTCATATTAAACATCCTTCTAATACTGTGTTTTCCATAATTTAATATACCGCAGACTATTCTGAAACTGTCCTCAGAGATCACGGCAACACATACATTTTGGCACCGTTTCTAAAGATTACATACTTGAAACCATATGAGAAATCGTTAGGGAATTTGTTAGAAAATTATAGAAACCGGTAACGGAAGTGAAATCTACTGAGTTGATTTACTGCTTCGCTGAACATTCACGTTGGCGACCTTCTTAACGCTGGTAGACGAGACCTTTGCCAGTTACTGACACGTCATAAGTACGTTTCCATACAAGCAAAATAGCTACCGTGTGAATTAAATCAGATTGTTTTGAGCGCATCGGGCAGGTGTGTTTTGGTTCCGCATGGAATTTTTTCTCATTTTAAATTTAGTAGTGGGTTGGGTAAATAGCTGTCATGGTGAAAGAAAATGTGGTGAGAAACCCTGTACGCTTTAGTTTTCGGTAATGTACTCCAAAGTGTGGGAGGTTTGCCGCATTATGTTTCATCATTATCGACCTTTTTATAATTATTTTTTCGGACTCGAATTTCCTCTCGGAATAAAAAGGGTTAAGGCTATTGTCTGTCATACTAGCCAAGTACTAAACATTATGGAAAACAGAGGTTTCCTAACGATATTTTACTTCCCCGATACAGCAAGCGATGTTCAATCTAAAAACTCGCATTATTACGGAACCCTAAAGCGTCTAGTTTCGTTCATGCATGTAATCGTGGGCAAACAATTGAACAGACATAATGAATTGTAACTGGAAATAACACACGGTCCTATTAAATTACCTTACATGGTTAGTTGTATACAGACACATACACAGTATGTAGAAGGGTACCTAACTTGAATAAATAATTAGTGATTCTTTACATTCACCTACGCATTGACTTGTAATTAATACAGAACGAGTAACTATAATATGAGAATCTTCGTTTGAGTAATAGTGAATTATTCTAGTTCGATTATAATTATGAGATTAAGGCTGAGTACGATTTCGGAAATATATAGTACTCGTATATACATAAATACCGCGATACATCTGATATATAAATGATTGTCGTATTAATTAATTAAATTTTGTGCGGACTTAAGTCACGTAGGTAATTTTTTTGAGTTTGTGGTCTTTCAACATGAGCTCCCGCCGACCGCAAAAGTCGGGACGAAAACAGCTTAAAATCGTATTTTTTTAAAACAATCTTAGTATTCACCTTATTTTAATCCATTTCTACTTAATCTTCTACCACCCTCAGTCTCTCTCTGTCAGTCATTAAATCGACATTACATACAACACTTCAACATATTTATTTCGTCGGCGGGTACATTTACGAAACATGAACTTTCAATGTGAACACTGCAAGACCAATACTTGTACTGAATACGTTATTACAGATGATAACATCAAACTTACGCCTCTGTTCTATTTACGCCTTCATTTCATTACCCATTGTGTCCAAGGATACTATATCTGAACATCTGAGATACGAGTATTATGAAAACGTAGGAATTCCACTTAGAAAATAACGGCCATACATTGCACATACATACATGTAATTGTATTTTTATGAGAAAGATGAATGTTGAAGAAGCATGTCAGGTCTGTAATTATAAAGACCTAGGTGTTCTCTACCTACCCTGTAAAGAACCTAGAGTGACGATATTATACGTAATGGTAGGTAAAGTAATTTATATATTTGTAAATTTGACAGATTTCATCAATATACTACCTACGTAATACAAATTGTATAGGTATATTAAAATATGTTTTATTTTTTCTTTTTTAACCCAAAGAGATAGGCAGGAGAGTGTAGTACGTTTCCATGTTTCATCACTTATTTTATACGTCTTCCGATCCCTCCATGGAATAGAGGGCGGGGCTACTGCGTTATTTCAGGCACAAATCCAGACTTCGTGCTACTACTGCCAGCTTCTAGTTAGAAAAACAGTAAAGGGAATCGTCTATAAGCGGTACCTAGTAAATGAACCGTAAAGTGTATTAAACCGTAAAATATACTAACTCAGAAAATTGTACATGTAAATATAAACACCGGGGAAATATTGTATTGTTGTAAGTGTACTATGCCTTTTACCCGTAGGTACAGGTAGTTCGTTGCATGTAGCGCGTGTGTTAGCTTATCTCAGTGTGACCTTCAAAATGGATTTAATTAAATTTCCAATTAATCAAATCCACGCTTGACTTTTTCATCGCTCTCCAATTCTGTCGACATTTTCAATTCAAAAACTGACATTTCAGTATTTTCCCGCCTTTTTAGATAATTCGAAGTGGCTGCCGCTTTATGTCAAAATCTTTTTTTTACTTATAGATCTTGAAAATCAAATGTAAATGGCGAAATTGCATTGAAATATTATAAAAAGAACATAAGGTCTGAACGTAATTTTTTCATCAAGTTTTAAATTAAAAACATTACAATGAATGACTAACGAAGGTTTTAATTAAAGTCAATTTAATAATGTTAATTGACAAGGTTATCTGCAGAAGCAGCTTATTATTTCAGGGGCTTGGGTTGAAATCCTGGCGCGCTTCTCTTTACAAAAATGCACGTTTTAATAATAAATATCACTTGATATAACGGTGGAAGAAAACATCGCGAGGAATCTGCACACTTTAGAGTTTAAAATATGTCTTCTAAGGCTCATAAAGTCTGCCAACGCGTACTTGGCCAACGTAGCAGACTGAGGCTTTAATTCTTTCATTCTGAGAGGGGATCCGTGTGGACTCGGAGCTCTCTACCTACATCGTAAAGGAACTGTCGTGACGATATAATAATTAATATTCATTTAACAAGGTGGAAGTTTACGTTAAAACTAACCACACACATTAGATTTCGTGAATTCTATTATTAAATGTACTTATATAAACGAATGACCACATCATACGTTATCTATATTTCGGTCTTCTGAATAACAATGAACAAGGAAAATTACAAATAAATCAAATGTGTCATAATATAATGTTGTACTTAGATGTTAGACCGTTTAAATTACTACTGGCACACTTTATGTTGGTTGTCGTTAAATATGAATAAAAAAATTACAAACTGTCAATATATCTGTTTAATAGAAAATGTTCAACGCGTTTTTTATTACCGTTGGATACTTCTCAGAATGAAAAGAGTTAAGACTGTTATAATCTACGAGATTAGTTGCCTGTTATTGGAAAGTTCGCTCGGGATATACTTAACATTGTCATGTCAGGATACTATAGGGCAGCCATGGAATGAATAACCATAGGTGGAATTAGATACAACAATACAATGGATTAACAGTCAAATCTAGGTTTGTCCTAGATTTGACTGTTAATTGTGCCATCAAATAAAATGTATGTAAAGGTTCTCGCAGAGCATTTAAAAATGTACACAAAAAGGGTAGACTAATGAAATCATGATTAAGGTTTTGAAGGGAATTTACTATGTATTTCTGAATCTTCAGAATAAGAGCATCACCATGACAATCTTTTATTATTTGGTATATTTTATCATAGTACAGCGTAACGATTTGTTCTCCCCATAGAAATGCATAAAGTGTAAAAATATGTAACATTAACGTGGAAATCACAGAAATAGGTAAATTATTTCAATTGGTTAATATCTGAGCCGGCGTGCGTATAAGAGCGATGGATGTGGAAGAAGCACTCCAGGCGTATAAGTGTGGAAATATTAGGCATCCAATCATCGCTGCCTACCGCATAAAGGACCTGTCTTGGTAATATAATAATAACAATAATGATAATAATCATAATAACATGACTTGATTAGGCCTAGTTCCGTCCACATATTAGCGCTTTCAGAATATTGGCTTTGTAAAACTAGTACCTACCTCATTTATATGTAGGTATGTCTACATATATAATTTTTTAATAAGTATAATATAAAAATAATATTAAACACAAATTTTAGATGAGCAGATTTCCCCACGATGTTGTCGTTGACCGTTATCCATAAGTAATTAATGCTCAATATGATCATTTTTACATTTTCTATGAAAATATGGTGATTATATTTTTTCAAATCAATGTAAAATTAGGCTTTTTAAGAGATACCACAATTTAACTATTTACATACATACACATGCACACTTAATACATACAGGTAAGAAAAATATTAAAATATGAGATTAGTATAAAATGTCACCTATCCTATAATAAAGACTATTATACTAAAAAACCTTGTTACCTATATACATATCATTAAAATGATATTAACGGTTTTGTTTCGTATAAAATAAATACTTATTACTTTTAAAAACAAATGAAGCTTTCACTAGAAAATTTTATTATTCGTTACTGACACACAGTCTTCAAGAAACTTTCGAATATCGCACGTTATGAAAATATAACCTGTAAAACGTATTTTTAACAGAATATTAAAAAATAAATTTTGTTGTAAAGAATGTGAAAAAAAATCCAAAAACAAAATCACAGCTACACGAAAAGTTTTCGAACGTTCCGTTATTTCACTTTTACGCGGGTTAAATATGGCCGTTCAAGATGGCGGGTGCGCGGGAATCGTGCGCGGTGCCGCGGCAGATACTGACGTTTGGTGTTTAAGTTCACTCACACTACTACACCGCCGTTATCAGTACGACTTGCCAAAGCGTGGATATCGAGAGATCCCCTTTTTCTAATCTTTTTTTTTAGCTGTGTTTTTATTGTGCAACTGTATTTGTTTACGTTACGTTTTTTGTATTACTTTGTAATCATAACTTCCGGAATATTGTTGTTAGATTGTAGATGAGTTACGTTATTTATTATTTACAAGATTGATACATCAGGTTAGTTTTAAATGACATCTCACTTGTAAAATCAAAGGGGATTTTAAGAACTTTGACAAAGTGTTTTTTAGACGAAAACTAAATGAAACGAAGACAAGATTTTGTTAAAATTTACGTGCCATCATCACTCGGGTTTGGGCCTCTCATTATCATAGTGGTCAGTCCTTTTATTGTTCCACTGTTGCACACTAGTCTCTTTTCAGAATGTGAATAGTCTGCCACATTGGTAAAGTGCGGATTAGTAAACATCACTCGCCTTAGAGAACATTATGTTAAACATGTTTCCTGACGAAATTTTCCTTCACTGTTACGTTATGTGATCCTTAATTTTAAAACACTTTTTTTGTAAAGAGATGCGTGCCTGGACTATAGACCGGGATCCCCGGAGTAGGAGGCGGATTACTAAATCACTATGCTGTCATACTCGTTATATATTTGAGTCCACGTCTGTATCTAATAAGTGATAAGTATTAGAAACATGCTCTAACTGCTATCATCAAAATTTTTATAGTAAAATGTTTTTGCGCTGTTTCACAGTTTTATCTCCATAGGTCGAAAGTCATTTATTCTAAGAATTGAGAACGATCGAAGTAGAAATAGATAAAATGTGAGGGTTTATATTAGGATACAGGAGAGTAAAAGTCAGTTTCCTGTACAGATATATTTTGTTTCTTTATTGTAAATCGTTTCTTGGCTACTGTTTTTGGCCAGTCTATTAATGTGACATGACGTCGAAATAAAACCTTAAGATAGCAGTAATAACCGAGCAGCTTCAAATTCTGCCTCCCACTCTTGGTTTAGATATCTTATTCTTGGCACGCACCTTTAACGTTATAAACTTTCAAGTGTTTTTGAACTTAAATCACGTGAGGAAATCTTGGTAAATCGGAATTTTCCATAATTTCCATAAGGGCCTTTTATTATACGAGAACATTTATTTCAAACATCATTTTCTGCCTTGTTCCTAAGTTGAAGTAGACGCAATGTGGATTTAACTTTATTCATACAACTGGCCAGCTGCCTGGCTTTTCTAAATACAGGAATTCCGTAAGGACTGATAACTAAATCCTAATAAGGTATCACTATTTTGTTGGACCCTCTTTACGTTATTTTTTTCTTCATCGCGGGGATATTCGTGTACAAAGGATGTAATTTTAAATATTTTTATTACAGCACATATAATGATTAGGTACTATTATTATTATTAATTAAATGGACTAGTGTAATTAAAACGGAAGATGCGTCCAGAGACGGATCGACGCCTTTCTACAAAAAACCATTGCGGATATTTAACAAGTATCATTTCTATTCTACGTATATCCGTGAAGGTACAAAGTACGCTTATGAAATTGCCCCCAATTTTCTTTCTTTTCTTCTGGTAAATGAAATAACAAAAACATGTATACAATGTGAATATTGATGGACACAGGTGCCGAAGGAGACAGATACTTACCAATTTCGACCAAATAAATCAGGTAGGTACTGGCTGATTGGGCCGTCTAATATCTCGGGGATTCGTATGCAATGTCTGAAGATACTGATGAACTTAGAAGAAGCGCGTCACGTCAGACTGCTTAGCACATAAAGGGCCTGGCGTAAAGTTATGATAATAATGGATCTCCTTTTATCTAATTTTCGTGAAAAATTGGTATCATTCCAGACAAAACGGTGCCAGGTTCCCCCGGTGAAACGTGGTGTGTAGTACACTCCTCTGCCTATCCCTTCGAGGATTACAGGCGTGATGTTATTTATGATTCCGACAAAAAATAACCTATTATTCGCAATCAAACTTGCACAAGAACTATGATTACGCACATGCAACATGAATTAATTTATGTTCAGCATTTACATAGCAACGATATGAACAAAGAACGTTTAATGCGATTGATTAAAGCGGACGCAAATGACGGCGATAAGTCAATGGAACATTTTACCTGTTCAATCATATCACATGAGTTTCGTAGTGAATAGTACACGCGGTATAATAACCGTAGTATGATGTAGTAACAGTCGTTCTTTGTTATGTAAGTTTAACGACCGTGCATATGACGTGTGATTGTAACGAATTAAGTATAGAATAAAATATAATTGTATTTAACACAGTGTATTTTTAATTGTAGACGTGTAGTAATCAGTGAACGTTTTGATGTAGGTAATTGCGATTTTGAAAAGTCTCGTCGTATTATACGTGCACGGCAGTAGGTATATTGTGTTATAGAAGAAATAGTAACATCTTTAGTGGCGCATAAGCAATCTCTGCAAATTTGCCACAGCTTGTACTTAACTATGGTAACAACTTTACAGTATTTGTTTTAAGCATTGTGCTCGCAGGACCGTCTAAAACATAAAATGCTTTTAAACGTCAGATATTAGGCAGTTAGTGGTAAGTTTTTGGGAACATATACTTGGGTTTATGGGTATAATGTAGTACTATAAATTGGGGTTGCAAAGCGAGTGGCCTCGAGGTAGGAAAGTTCGCAGATGTGCGCAGAATGGTACGCACTCAGCACTTATACAGAATGATTGTAGGTACTTTGGAGAGGACTGAAAATTTAGCTGCGGCTGTTCTATTATTGGTTACCTTTAGTGTGACAATTCCAACATGCTAATTATAAAGATAATTTTATATTCGCCCGTGTGTATATGTAGGATCGAGATTCCAAATGTTTAGAGTTGTGACAGAAAAACTGCACAGTATAGAAACAAAGAATTATTTTATTTTTTATAACAATTTTTCATAGTTTAATAACAAGCAAATATATTTTTAACTATAGATTGATTTCTGTCACGACACTGATGGGTTATTATATCCTTGGTATTTTGATTTTGACTGCTTTGTTCGTAGGTTGCAAGCGCGGCTACTGACCGAGTTCTGGGTTAAATTCCC
>DWFT01000678.1:0-10994 GCA_018246795.1 Microceris patrobas patrobas
AAAGCAAAGATGCCTTACGACAGATTGATAATAAATTCTGTTGAAAATATTTAATAAACGTGCACCCAGAACGTTCATGTTGCTATAAAGCCGTTAGATCGCCACCACGTGCGATTGTCAGCAGTTTCGATCATAAATAATACGATACCCTAAAATTGGAGAAAGGCGCACGTATAGCGTCTAAACGGAATTTGTTTGGCAATAAAAAATATTGCCAATAACGTCATTATAATTCGATATATCCACGCGGCACCACGTGCCAAGCGTTGTATAAAATTTATAAATCATTACATTCGTGACTTGGCTACGAAATTATTGTTAGTCAGAACTAAGATTTGCAATGATAGTTATATTTATAGTTATATTTATATTTATAGTTATATTAGTATATGATACTCTCTGCCTGTGTCGTAAAGATCTAGCGTGACAGCTAAGATTGACAGTTCCCTACAAGTGTCAATATAACAGATGTTACTGAATCTATATAAGTGTTGTCTTACGAACGCCTACGAGATCGCTACGAACGTAGCGCGACTAATTATCCCATCCATTAATTTGTCAGGCGCACATGTAATTGGTTTGGGATGTTATTCGTTCTAATTTGTTTGAAAGCTTTCGATAATAAATTTTAAAAAGCGAATGTTTTTATTTAATTCACCGCTATCATTTAAACGGATATAAATATGCTACGCGAAATTGTAGCAGTTATTTTTAAATATATCTATGACTACATTTGTTTACCTGAAGCTGAAAAAATTTACGTTACATCTTAAAACTAAATATCTTTAAAAAATGATTCACGCCCTGATTGTAGGTTTGACTCCTCCGCAAAGTCAAAAAATCAAAAAGCAAGGACAGTGTATGCCTTATTGGTCCGTGAGTCAACGAGTGAAAAAATATGTGATAAACAAAATGTATGATTACTGAAACTTCATGTATTTTAAGCAAATCAAATGAAATATGATATGATGATCGCAATCAAAGTGAAAATGTACTAAAAACAAAATCAAAACATTGCACCCCTCGCCGGGTAAATCTTATGTCAACAAATAATTTTCCCCCGTTATCCAAATTTAAAATAAGATTTTTAATATTCGTATTATTTGCTAAATTTACCTTTCTTTTGTAAATTCCTCCTTTGTTCACTTCATTTAGTTCTTTACATTTTTAACACATTACGAGTGTTTTTAATTCGTAAAATTAATTAAATGTCTGCAGGCAATAGAAATATTTCATTGACAGTTAAGACAACAGTTCTCAAATATTTATCACATTCAAGTGTGAGCGGTTAAGGCCGGCCTACGAATACGATCACTACAAAGGACGACGTGAACATCGGACCGCCAGGCCCATAGTGAAGTGGTCCAGGCGGCCACCACTAACCGACTGACGTTGGTGTACGACACATCTGCATTTAAGAAGCCGCTATCGTCATGCGACTAATCGATTGGTCGGAGAGAGAAGCACTGTACGTTGTCCTGCTCCTCCTCTACACCCTTTTGTACCACGCATGCGCCGGTCCGCCTTATTCTCTTTAAAAGTGGCGGTAAGTAAATAAACTCATATTGACAGTTTGTTAAAGAATTGAAGATGTAACGAATTAAATATCGGGTTGAATACAACTTTTCAGACAACTTAGAATAAGTTAATAAAGTATTGCTCGAGTTTTGTAGTGGCAATATATATTGTGTGTGTAAGAAAAAGAGGTTCTATCTTAGAAGCCTCCTGACGGGACGACGCAACGTCACTTGTTGCGCGGCGACTTTGTTCCGTCGTTGAAAAGCCACGCACGCCACTGCACGCCATTCGCATTTATTATTTAACTCGTAATTAAAATGATTGCATAACGGTTACGAGCAATTTGTTGTAATCTTTTATTAACAACTTGTTTAAACTTTCCACGTGAACTTTTTCATGCTACGAAGTCCTAGCTTTTTATAGTTGTCGACGAGTTTTACATATGATGTTACGAACATGTAAAATTTATTGGTACGAGTAGTTTCATTCAGTAATTTCTTTGTATTCAATTAGGATCAAAACTATAATATTATAATATATTACGTATAAAATAAATGTATAAAATTAAAGTTGTTTAGTGCATACGCACAAAGATTTTTGTAAACTTTTACTATATAATATATTATGCACTTACATATGTGCACCTGCATATGTGCACAAGTTAATTATAACTGCACATTTCCTGGTAAAAGTCAAATACATAACGTACACAAATACACTTATAATAAATATAAACGTAACATCAAGCCTATCATACCCGAAGGGGTAAATAGAGAAGTGTAGTATACTTCCACGTTAAACCAGTTATGTTTACGTCCCATGGAATAGCTGGGGAGCCTATCGCCATACACCGAGCACAGATCTAGACTCCGAGTCACTACCAGATATAATTACCAGAGTCATTACCAGATATAATTAGAAAAATCCCGACCTGACCCGAAATTTGAACCCACGAACTCCTGATTGGCAGTCGCGCTTGCAACCAACGATGCAGTCCAGTTTTATTTTCATAAAACCTGTATATTCCCTACCACCCCGCTTATGTTTACAGGCGTGAATGACTTTTTTTAGTATAACTACAAAAATTTAAAATTTTATAGAAAGCTCTGTAAATATAAATTGGAGTAAATTCTTTGATGAAGTTCATTTAAACCAAGTTTTTGTACGTGAAAATAAAAAAAGTTAAAGTTTCATTCATTGGTTAAATACGGTTCCAGCTCACGTGACGTTTACGCGCGAACGTTTTTCCCTATACTAAAAATTTCATTGTACTTCAAAAACTGTAAATGACTGGAACAAATATACACGAATGGAATACATTCTTCCGGTTATGATAAATCAGCTCAATTCACATTAGTAATCCTATTGACGAGGGTACATTTAAAGTAAAAAAAACGTAACGCCACGCCTATAATCCCCGAAGAGGTAGGCACAGGAGTGTAACACATTTAAAGTATTTCGATTTTAATTAGATATACATACATACTTATGTAAATTTTTAGATTAGTGTAATTTAAATATGAACAAATTAAAATATTAACACTTAGATTTAAATTAACATAAAGTAATTTGCATATGTTGCCTGTAAAACTATTTAAAACCATTGGAAATTGAAAATATTAAAGAAAGGCACTAACTAATTCAGACTCCGAGCCACTGCTAGAAATGTCAAGGCAGAGAAAATCCAATAATATCTGGCCCGGGGATCAGTAGTCATATTTACAACAATTCAACCACTTAGACTATTTGTATATTATACATACATTAAAAACATTATTATAAGCATTCATTTATATTAAATATTATTATCATTTCTACACCACCATTTCATTTTATCCGTTTCATTTTCAAATAACACAAATTAAATACGTACGTAAACGAACTGGTGAAACATGGGAGTGTTCTACGCTCCTCTGTCTACCCCATCGGAGATTACAGGCGTGATGTTAAGTTTTTTTTTACTTGATAAATATATCGAAAATATAAATGATACCGTAAATTGATCAATAAAAACACTTACGTGAGCTAAAGTGCATTTTCCCGTACCTATTACCTAATGCATAATTTGGAACTGGTTAATTTTACGACAATTATGAATATTGAGTCAAATGCAATAATTCATGCGTGCTATTTTATCATACGGCGCCTTAAAATACACCTAGTGATTTGGGTTATTTTTGTCCTCCTGGGCATATATTAGTTACTTAACTCATCATCATCATTAATTCATTATTAAAATAAATAGTTATAAATTGTTAATGCATAAATAGTAATTTGGGTAATAAATAATTATTTGTTAACTTATAAATAGTGATTTGGGTAATAAATAATTAATTATTTGTTAAATTATTAATGGTAATTTGGGTCATTTTTGTCCTCCTGGGCATATATGGGTTACTTAACGCATTCGTCATAACATCATCATTCTTATATTCGTAATGTTCGTCTACTACTAAACTATTCCTGCGTCGCCCGCATCCATAGCGATTTTAGGTCTAAATAGGCCTCATCCCGTACTATATACATATAATAATTTGTACTCGGTGCCTTTGAGGCTTATTCTGACCTCATATATTTTTTTATACCAATAAGTTGGGGCTTCGAAAACATAAAGAAAACTGTATTTGTCTTTGTGATATGTACATATAACGGTTGAGGGTGGGCAGGTCACGCAAGAGAGAGAAAACGGAGTTTTGCGTACCGCACCAGCTTAGTCCACCTTGGGGCAGTTTTAACCTCAAGCCGCAATGAACGTGTCACGTTACTTTATCATGTTATTTATAAGTGGTATACAGTAAAATGTATTGTGCACGAATGTAGAAGGGCCCAAAAGTTTTACTGTGCCTGTGGAAATCTTAAGGAATACTATTAACATCTTTGGGAAAATCACTAACTAATTTAATAATCGACCCATTTTAATTCCACTGTTGGAATATGAGTCTCCTCTCATATTGTGAGGGTTAAGGCCATAGACTAACTAATTTATATCCTTCAAAATCGTTAGCAGTATCACAAGTCGTGTCACAACATCCAGAAACACTTTCAAAATTTAACATAAAATCCGCTGGCTGTGAGAGCATATTTAGGCGGATAGTGGGAATGGAGATTGAAAGTCTTCACAATCTGGAGGCGGTGGTTGACGTGGACGTACATCTTGCAACGCTGCGCCCCCCGACCTGTGCATCGCCAGCACTTCATCCCAGCTGGACCCCGGAGCACATCAGTAGGCAAGCTAAACGTGTACCCGTCGAACATCAGTAACGTTTTACCAGAAGACAGCTTTATGATATTAGCTGAAAGATAAGAAAAAAACTGAGCCATGTGTATCTATTATAATAATCAGCGGAATTCAACACACCCGGAAACATGTTTCTTTTTTTATTTTATATACTTCTCTAGATGTAAATATTATCAATGTTAGACTCAATGTTAGAAAATAAAACACAAAAATTATTACTCATAGACAAGTTTAATTATATTAAATCGTCACACAAAAGCGATTAATGAAATATGGGATATGAGATGTATAAAAAACGATATCAAAATAAGATTACCCTGTATAAAAATTTGTACACACATCGTTTTTATCAGATTTCTCGTTTAATTAATAGTGTAAGTACTTTCAATACTAATACCGAATAATATTTATTTATCCTTTAATTAAATATACCCTAACAATATTAATCAAGTAATGTGTACGTACTATTCCCATAATTTTACAAAAACTACCCAATTTGTACATCATGATGTGATAGGAACTAATTTTTAATTTGCAAAAAGAAACATTCTAGATCAATCATCCATGTTCTAAAGAAACTTATGAGGAGAAACGCAAATTAACAACTCGTTAACATACTATAAAAATACAAAAGAAAAATGGCTACAATTAAAAATATTAAGTACCCACTTTTAAAGTATAAAGTCCTGGAAGTCATAACATACAAAATATTGAGAGCAAACTTTATATGTGATTAAAGATATTTAAGTACACACGATATTTTAAATCACACAACGATACATCTAATAGAAAAAACAAAGTCGTATCGTATTTTGAGCAACACAAGTGCCTTATAATTTGCACTTTCTAGTAAATGTGGCGCCCTCTATTTAAATCCAACTGTGTTCCATACCCGTATCGATATACATTTAACTTGTTAGAAAAATAGAATGCAATATGGGTTTTGATACTGCGCAGGAACTTAGTAGAATATTTTTATAGCCTAGCAACCAGGCAGAGGGGCCACCTGCTGGTAGGTGGTCACCGTCGCCTATGGACATTTGCAACAACCGAAGAGTGGCCAATGCTTTGCCGGCTTTGAAAGAGAGCAACCCTCTGGAACTCTCTTTTGTAACATTTTGCGTTAAATATACAAAGCAATATTAATCTTTTACTTCATGCGTTAATATTTCTGTCTGAAACGCACAAAATAGATACCTACCTATAGAGCTGTCGAGTTAACATTCAGTACAAGACAATGTGAAAAATAATAAAAGGTTTCATTACGGTACTTTCATGGAGTACAATCCATCCGATGTGATATCATAGATTGGCGGATCATGTGCATGCTCATGGGATATACAGACCAGCTCATAATCATCATTAACATGGAGACATACGGTACACTTCCATTTGCCCCTGCCCGAACAGTACCAGCGTTCTCCACCTGGCATTGGCGATGGATTCGAGAAAGAGTACCCGTTCAGCATTAGCAGAGTCGCTCCGTCCACCGCCGTCACCACTCTCACTGCAATCATTCATAATTACATAACAAGTGATTACATCACGAGATACGTCTTAAGATAATCAATATATTTAAAAACATTGTTCACATTTGTCTGGCATATGTCAGTGTGCAAAGCTTATCTATATACACAATTAAGCTATTATAGATATTAAAGATTTTTTTGTTGGCGTATTTCGAGTCCGCTGAGAACTCAAATACAAAGGGACAGATATAGGTTAATTGTGAGGTAAATGGCATCAATGGTAAGATAGTAAGTACTTGATACATTTTAACTGTCTAATGGTTAAATAAGGTTGCCGGTCTGAAATTTGAAAATTGAATAACTCAGTCGTGGGCAGTACGTCCACGTGGTCTGCATTGCATATTTAGTGCTTCTGTCAAATTGTACATAGTAACGCTAATACTGTCACAGAATAATTTTGTCATCCTTATTTATCTTTTAAGACAAAAGATTGACACGATATCAGTAATAAAAATAAATAAATTAAGGTTTTTTTTATATAAATCAACATATAGTTTATTATTATTCATACATTAATCATAAAACAAATTACTCCCTTGTATAAATCATTGGGAACATTTAAAGATAAAGTGAAAAAAGATAATTATCAATGCGTTTAATATACATAGATATTTATTTAATAAAAATTATTAAAATAAACAATAATAATCTGATAATTAAAATATTTATCAGCTTATTCGTAGACAAGCTAAGAATTATTTATTAAAATTATACTAACTTCTGATAATAAAAATTATCTGGAAATCTGCTATTAATATGTAATAATATTCCAAACATTGATTAATAAAACATTGATTTATAAAACATGCCGTTCAAATAGACAGATGACATGAAAAAACTTTTCTGATAAACGAGTATTAAAAAGCAAATAAATTTATACTTAGGGATATCTTACGGCTGTCTGATGCGATATGGAACAAACTATACTAGGCAATCAGACAGCTAATGCTACATTTACATATAATTAATGTATTATTATATTCATGTAATGATTTTTAATTCCAAATCGATTTCGAACGCCCAACCTCCTGTTCATAAGCTCACACAGCGTTGAATCACGGGGATTACAACAAACGAATTGTGGAAGTCGTAATTACATATACTTGGTGAATCTGTGCGGTCTGCCTACCTGGATGTCACGTTGCCTCCACAACGAGTCATATTGTCTGACATTTGAAACTATATCTACCAAACGAGACTATACCTACTGCAATATGCACCTTACATTTGATCGAAACACGTCCTAAAAGTAAAATATATCCCACCAGAAGATTCGGTATACCTTATAAACTTATTTGTACTAAGCCTTTAGTAATAAAATGTTAGAAACATTATATTATTTAAAATGTATGTCTAGTTAAGTATAAATGTTTATTATAATTATAACTGTTTATTATAATTATTGAGTAAAATCTACGCTAAATTATTATTATTAAAAATACAAAGAGCTTATATTTTTTTTTCTTACAACTAGTTTGTAAATCGTGAATATTTTATGATAATATTATATTATAATTAAATATGTTATTTTTATTTTTACATTTATATTGTAATGAATGCGTCTATATGAGGTAGAATAGTATCAAAAAATAATATTTTGGGACATCTATAAACGCGGTCATTTGTTTCTAAATTGAACAGAGTTAACGGTAGCCTGACAGTTGATGATACACTTCATATATAAATGTTTGAATACAAACAGACATACGAGTACATTATTTTACACCCAGACACAGTATGAATGTGTACCTTATACTACGAATGGGAATCGTATCTACAACCTACCGCTCAGCTGTCAGATTCACTAACCACTACACTTACAAGCCAGTTAAAGTTTAAGTACTCATTTTATTTTTCAATATTTTTATGGTACTATTTAAAATATGTAGGTAATGTATGTACTAGTTATATATTATAATCAATTTTCAAACATTATTTGTACTGTTAGATTATATCGTTAAATGTTCTTTTCGAAAACAACACCTGAACATTTTTTAAATTAGATTTTTTTATTGTAGAGCTGGTTTAAGGTACATATTGTAAGAGCGGAGTCTGTAACACAGACATAATTATAGTTACGAACTAAACGCGTTACACTAATCGTTATTTAAGTGTACTATTTATTAAGTACAACTTAATAAAAAAAAATGTTTTTTCTTATAACCCTTCGGTACCGTTATTTAGGTACCGAAGAACTATTGAGTATTTTATGCCCTCCACTACACATAACATTTTTATTCTTACTCCTATTAAAATAAGCATAATATTTTCTCATTAATTTGACAACTCATCCTTATAAATAGTTTACCCAATATTGCTTGTAAAAAAAAATGTGATCCCATACATTCTCTATGACAACATATTATGTACTAAAGTGATATGGCGTTTTAAAAACAATCAAGTTTCTTAGTAAATAGATTAACCATTATACAGGCATAAAATATACATGTTTAGGCTTGGGCCCAATATTGGGTTTCTCATGGCAATGTTCCCCCTTTGACAGCACGACGTTTAAATTTGCATCCGTTGTGATAACAGACGTGCATCCATCAGATTTGCTCGCGGTACATTTCCATATAATTCCCTTCTTCGATTTGGAGCGTCTGGAGTAGGTATAGTTCTTGTATAGAAGATGGTATAAGCCCTTCTTCGAACCTTTAATCAGAACTGGATCTGAAATACATTATCATACATTATTCTAGAATTCTTTTATTTTTTCATATAATATTGATAATATATACATTCAATTCTAGTCATTACAACTTCATAAATGTTATATGCACAAATTAAAAAAAAAAATGCGATAAGACTTATCATCAATGATAAAATTAGACACTTTGTACTTACAAAGTCTTTATATTTGTCCTTAATTAGTTTTTGGTTACATCCCATAATATAACATAGATTAAAATATCACGATTATAATTATTTATAAACTTAAAAAAATTAAAGGATGTTATCTCCCTTTTGTTATATAAAAACCTAAAGATGCAGTACAAATATATGAATACACAAGAAATGTTAAGAATATAACGTATTTTTATGTATCTATAAGAGCACCTATTCTAATATGACTATTAATTAAATATTGCACAAACTGATTTTAAATACATCTATATTGTGTACCTACAAGAAAAAATAAAACTAAGTTCTTAAGTACATGAATTTGATTCGATTTAAAGGCTACCATGTCCCAAATACACATATGAATTGTTTGTTTTTTTTTTTCTCTTAAGCAATCAATTAAAGATAATGATATGTACAGGCTGTTATCATTGAGCCCATTTTTATATTGCTGAATGCGACTTAGTAATATTTATAATCCGGTCAAATAACAATTTTACGCACCAAGCAATTCCTAAGAAGTCCTGAGAAATCCTTATTAATCGTAATCATACAACGTAACCGTAATCGTAAATGTACAAGATATTAAGACGAGGATTATAAAATTGAGTAATCCTAATAGTACATATCGCATTTTCAAAAGGACTCTACGTAACAAAGAACTTTCTTACAGAATCATGTACATAAAAAACGGTACATTAACTACCTATGATGTACTTACTTTTTCATCGCAACAACATGTTTTATTGCTGAAAATATTACCTAGTGGTGCTCGTATATATTGTACTTTAATCAGTAATAGGAAGTTCTATCACATTGAGACCAATATACACACACACACACACATACTCTCTCACATAATATGTACTTTAGTTGTAATTGCGTCGATTGCCAAACTTCTGTTGGTGAGTGTGCATGCCGACAATCCTAACGATTTTGTTCTGCGCGTCGGTCATCACGTTCGCCTTGCACTGCCTAGAGTTCCTCGACGAACAGTACCACTTGGTGAGGTAGTCCCTTTTGGAGAAGTAGCTCTTGTTGTACGTGTAGTCCGAGAAGAGTAGCATAGGCTCCCCACGGGAAGATCTGACTAGGTAACCTGACGATCAATGCATTATTTAGTGTCAACGCACACAACACAATATTTATATACAACAAGAATCACAATACAAAACTCCAAAAATAATCTACAAACATGCAGCCACTGTATGGAATATTTTTGGACTCTATAGGACATTGCATAACAACCACATGAGGTGCAGTAACATGTTATTGCAGTACAATTATCATGATTAATCAATGTAGTTTAGTCGAACGAGATTGTACCTACTAAAGGAAGAAGCGTAGCCTCTCAACGTATTCCCCGTTGTTCGTATACCCTGTCTTTATAAAACACTTCAAACAGGACTCTGTCTAGTTTGACGCGTCCGAGAATAGACCGTGTCTTTCAATATTTGGAGCAGCTCAAAAGCGATGCCCTGTATGTATTCAACGGGTAAATTTTGGTTTACGATATAAAATAATATGAAAATAGCACCCTTGGAGATCAAATCCCGTACGTATAATACAGTCGAGCAGTATCTTTGACTTGCGGATTAAATTTGAAACAGTTCTTCCTCGTGCTCATCGGTGGAAAAATACGACGATAACGACGGACTCTAGTCAACTCCACACAGTCACCAATAATATTAACGGATTGGGTGTTTTCGTGCACGTGTTATAGGGTTTTTTTATTAACTTTTGTGTCTTTCTCATGTGATATAATATATTCCAGTTAGAAAAAGTGTCATTGACGTGTTACCCTATCCAATCATCATCATCAGCCTATCTCAGTCCACTGCTGGACATAGGTCTCCCCCAAAAGG
>DWFT01000679.1:0-10994 GCA_018246795.1 Microceris patrobas patrobas
AAACATAACTTGTGAAATGTAGGAGTGTACTACACTCTTCTGCCTGTCTCTTCGGGGATTACAGGGGTGATGTCACGTTAAGATTCTCGTATTATTATATAGGCCATCACATATAAGAAATTATATTTTGATGGGTGTAATAAAAATATTTTTTAACTTTCAGTTATCGACAAAATATGGGCAAGTTCCGTTCAATGATTTACGACCAGCCGCAGAGCTCCCTGGAGCGCGCCATCTGGTGGACGGAGCATGTACTACGGCACGGCAGCGCCCGGCATCTACGCGCGCCCGCCGCTAACATGGGCTGGGCAGAGTACTTTGAACTAAAACTTGTATTATTTATTTTAGCTGCTCTTGTGATAATAGTACTCATGATAGTTTATCTTATTAAAGTGTTATATAGAACAATATCGTTTTTAAGGAGATCTGTTAAAATTAAAGTTTCATAACATAGTTCCGTATATTTTGTTATGCCTCTCTTAAAAGAAATACTGTTTTCATAGGATTATAGCAAATTGGGTCCTCATTATTATCTTTTAATAAAACTATTTTGTGTATTTTGTGTAATATATTTTTATGAGAACCTAGTAGTATAGTGAATCCGACTATTGCGCCGGAAGTCGTGGGCTCGATTGCCACCCGGAACAAATATTTGTGTGACGAACACAAATATTTGTTCTAACCTATATAAGCATGTATTAATATACACACACACACATATGTGTCTCTGTGTGTGTGTGTGTGCGTGTGTGTGTGTGTGGGTGTATGTGTATATATGTATATGTGTGTGTGTATTCTGAGCCATCTGGTGCACTATTGATGCATAGTTCAGGATGGCCGCGTATGGAGATGTACGAGTAACAATATTATTATATGAAACGTTCACACGCAAAGGACGTCGTAATCAGACGCGTAATATAATTATGACCTTCAGAATAGTATTGTAAAGAAACAATAACTTAACAAATACTTCTGAATTAATTTAATTTGTAAATGTTTTTAATTTATGCAATAACATCGTCTTGGTACTCGTATATAAGTATTTACATTGGTATTTAAAAGTCTAGTTTAAACATTTTTTGTGATAATATAATGAGCACTATACATAGGGGCAAAAAATTGTGCTACAATGTTGTTTACATAATTGCGAAATTCATATTGCACTTAATGATTTTTGTAAGAATGTTAAATTTTATAAAACTGCATTAAAACTAATATCTTCAATTAAATATCTAAATAAAATCGATAAAAATATCTTCAATTTGATAATTATTCTATTACAGATATAAAATCAAAGATCATTGACGAATTGATTAAATTTTTTATTGGTACCGATCAATATTCTAGCGTAAATCATAATATATACATATATATTCTAACGACAAATTTCAATTAGTAATATAGTAAGTAAATCGCGTCACTGATTATCATACTCATATACCATAGTCATACGCGCATAAAATATACTTAAAAACCGCGAGAAGAGTGGATAGCGATTTATTTAAAACAATACCGCCACAATGTTACAATGGATTTTATTACTAGAACACTAAATATACAAATATTCACAATGATTAATTAACAGACTCTAACTGAATGTAATAACAAGAAATAGGCTTAATGCAAGAATACAACGCCTACACGGTAAACTAAGTTCGTTATAGCGTTACTTTGAGAAAATGGTTATCCGAGCCAAGCTTTCCCCCGCTCTGCGTGCTATGGCTCCGCACCACCGGCATGTGGCGCTGCCCTTATGCCGGTCGTCGATAAGGCTTAAAGAGCCGAGTCGTTGTTCGCTTAACATTCCAACTTAATATTCCAACGGCTAACCACCCAGCATTCCAACGAAATATCGCTCAACAGCACCGAGTGCTGTCATATGTTGATGTTTGTGTTAAGAATATATTATAATATTCTATGCTTCATGCAAATATCAAAAGCCGAAGATCGAGCTCAGTGGCGTCCATTGGAGAGGCCTATGTCCAGCAGTGGACGGGAGTAGGCTGATAATGATGATGATGATGCAAATATAAATCATCATAATCATCAGTCTAAGTCCACGGCTAGCTTTTCTTCAGGGGTTATTTCCATAATGCCCACGCTGGGCTTCGGGTTGCGGATCGCAGAGCAAGGATGTTCGCACCACTTACGCTGCTGCCCGCCAGCAGCTAGGGTATTTAGACATGCTTAGGCAAGCTACACAGTACTTGGATTGGTCAGTACCCGGTTAGTCGCTTCGCAAAATACCCTGTATCTCGATATGAGGTCGGGGGATGTATTCTTTGCCGGCCTCAACACAAATGAAAATAAATATTGAAAAGTCGAGTAACTTTTAAAGTCTGTAATAGCATTAGACTATAACTGTGCTACGCTGATACGTTAGGCAGATAACGTATTTAGCACATACATAAATAATATGAATACACTCGTTGAACGCTAGAATATCGAGAATAAATAACCAAACGCAATAAATACATTCATCGGGGCTCATACCGAAAAAATAAATCTTTACGCAGATAACCAGAATACTCATATTCAAAAAACCTCATATAAATAATAATCTATTCTAATGATAATCTGAAATAAATTTATTTCTTAAATTGCTATAACATCCAAAACAAACAACTATAAGTGTCTTATTCTCAATCTGCT
This sequence comes from Microceris patrobas patrobas, assembly GCA_018246795.1. Lineage (NCBI taxonomy): Eukaryota > Metazoa > Arthropoda > Insecta > Lepidoptera > Hesperiidae > Microceris > Microceris patrobas. The sequence continues at coordinate 2,653 of DWFT01000679.1, forward strand.
TGATAATGGTATATTTATGTTTTATTATTAATTAATTAATGATGTACAAAGTTAGAGGACATAAGAAATCTTCGTTCCAAAAAAAGACAACATAAAGTTCAAAGACAACAACTAATTTGAGACATTGCATCGAAACTTATAAATTTAAATGGTAGTACTCATATATATCGCCACAAAATCGTTCAATTCAGGGAAATTAAGCCCACTTAAGTGCCAACTTGGGTTTAAACCTGTTATAGCAAAATATCGATTTGTGAAGCATTGTAACTTAAGCAGAGTTAAGTAAAATAGATAAAATCAAGTATTGTACTTATGCATATATATCGGCTCAATATATCCAAATGTATTTATAGACATATACATAATCTTATTTTCCCTAGTTGGAAAATTATAAGTTTTTGCAAACATATAGACCCCAACTCTTAAGGTGACGGATAAATATAGGGATACCCTTACAGTGTAAAGTGATGGATAAATGTAGGGACACCCTTACAGGAAAAGATTAATGTGAGAGTAAGAAACTAATTGAGGCAGGACTAATTAATTATAAGAAAAGAAAATGGCCCTTAATCTTGATAGGAAACCGTCTAATTACGAGTGACATTTTATCGGATACAAAGGCATCATCTTGTTGGTACGAGTGGTGATTAGGGTTGTCACTTATTAAGAAAGATTATATTCCTTGTAACGTGTTCACGGTATATATTCAATACATTGGTCTCGTGCAGTCATACCAATATTGAAACCGAGGTGCGTTATTAAAAAATATATTTACACACAAAAAAATTAATTAAACGTAACTGTCCAAAATAAGTATAGAAATATAAGAAGTGGCGTCCCTAAGGAACCCTAATAACAGCATGCGTCTTTGAAGCCAAGCCGACTAAATACGTCTTTGCACACAAAGCAGTATCTTATCCAATTTCTTCTGTAAATCTACACTACAAAAAATATTCTGTCTTTTTCCAGTACTATTGCATATTTCTACGACAGTATGTTATTGTGAAATTAGAGCCAGATCCCTGACACATTAGAAAGTGAGTACCGAGTGTCAAATATATATCTATTGTTACAGATTTGACGTCCTTCTTGTACAATTATCATTCTCTTCTTGTTTATACATACTGATGGATACAACTATATATTAGTTACTGATTTTCTGACGAATAAAATCGACTATACTACTGTTAATTTCAGTCATTTGTGTTATATTAAATTAAGTATTAGTTATATTTTAGTTATCGTCCGTTTAAAATGTTTTTAATGGAAAAGTCACAAAATTTTAATAATTCTCGCATTGTGTTGTCTAATGTTTTGATTATACTAATATATGCAAGGATTGGGGATGCTACCCTAATGTCATGAGACTATCCCTGTTACGATGGGTAGCGTAGCAATTTTCTCCCTACTTTATTGTGCGCTACTTCATTGCTTCTCTATTGTTACTACCTTATAAAGTGATTTGAATTAGGGTTGTAACAATTGTTGTATTTATTAAAATAAGTTAATAAATGGATCATTTATGAAATGTAGAAAATATCGATGATCCTGTCAATTGGAGCCAGTAGTAATAAAAGCTCATATAACACATTTATGTAAAAAAATGTTTATTAACACAAAATCCTTAAGCTATAAGAAAAACAAGATATGTACGAGTATACTAATAATACATTTACATAGATGAAGTTAAATATAAAAATGAGGTCATGAAAGCTATAAAAACAATGACCAGCGTAAATATTACAACCTCTTGACCCCAATATCTCACGTTGTAATACCTGACTCATTTTGATTTATTAGCTTGACCCAGCAATAATGAAGTAGCAAAATATTATTGACCCCGTGTTACCAGATTTGAAACAGCGTGTGTACAGATGTGATACAGATGTGATATGTGTACAGATTTACGTGTATGTTCGTCCGATCACAGCTCCGGAATCCAAAGAAACAATGTAGAAATTGCTGATTTTGAAGACTCAATAATACTTGCTGTGACGATAAGCAGGAGTAGACGAGTTCTGGAGTGGAGACCGCCATTTACGAGTAGCAAACGTAGCGTAGGACGCCCTCCAACTACGTGGAGTGACTATATACGCAAAGTGGCTGGCAGTGGCATACGTAGTGCAGAAGATCGAGCTCAGTGGCGTGCCATTGGAGAAACCTATATCCAGCAGTAGACGTTGACAGGCTGATAGTGTGTGTGTGTGTGTGTATATGTACAAGCTGCCCACCTCAAAGTTAAAAAAAATATTCAATAGAAAAAATCAGTAACGTGGCAGACTTAGCCCGCTCATTCTGAGAGAAGAGTCGTGTCCAGCAGTGAAACGATCAAATGTTCATAATAGTACGAACGGAACTCTAAACAATGTCCACAATAATTATCACTACAACATAATTATTCTATAACTATTCAATCTTAACAAAAGACTGACTGCATCTCTTTTCCACTACACCATCACATTGTGTAGAAAAGCTACGTAAGAATGGAAGAGGTACCAGGCGACCTCAATATCACCTGCATTCTGCGCTATCTGGCGCTCGCTCGTCTGATTACTCGTAAAAGAGCTATTTATCACAAGCCGTTGGCAGGTTTCTACTGAGAGGAGAAATTAGAGCCATGCCCAAAATCCTTAGAGTTTTAGGTGGAGAATTACGTGAGGAATAGCACTTATTTCTCGCAGTTTGTGTTTATTTTTCAATTGTAGCATAGAATTAAACTAAGTTCCCATTGAATCCTAAATAGATATTGATAGTGGAATTAATAAGTACTTTTTAAATTGTCGGTAGACATTGGTGATAGAATTGTGGTTTCGAATGAAATAATTTTAGGTATTCAGCTATTTCTGAGTGCTAGATTAGGATTGCCTTATGTCATAGTTACATCATAAAATAATCCCTTCCTGATTATGTAAGCTGTCAAGTATTGGAACAGTATTGTGAATCAGCATAGTGAATGTTTCAGATCATTATCTATTGTTGGAGGAATTTATGCCCAGCTGTAGGAGATTTGGTATATTTATATGTTTAAAAAATGTTTTATATACATATATCCATACATAAAATAAAACTTTAACTGATCGCTGTCTGTACATGGCAAATATATTTAAAAAAATCATAATCGTGGGTGTTCATATATGCAAGAGAACCCAAAAACAATGTTTTTTTCATTTTGTCTGTTTGTCTGCATGTCTGTATGTTTTCGCACACTAATCTCGAAAACGGCTTATCCGATTTGAATACAGTTTTCAGGATGATGTTGTGATGGACTTTTTTTAACATATAGTGTTTTTTTTTATTTAAATCGGTTAACAAATAAATAAGTTATGTCCATTTATGTCAATTATCACGTATAGGTTAGGTTAGCCCGTCCAAAGTCGCGGGCACAGCTAGTTTACTACTCAAAATCGAAAAGTAAACATGACGAAACTACAAAATAATTATTGCCTCGAATGATAATTATTATTTACATTTCAACTTTGTCCGAAGTTTCCTTAAAAGTGTCTGTAATAAATTCTATTTAAAATTTATCATTTATTTTTTAATATGCTTTTTATGTACCGCAAAATTTAGAGTGTACTTTTAATTTTCTTCTTTAAAAGTAACTATCAGCTGTTCTTTTCAAAGCTGGCACTCTCTCGAATAAAGCCCGCTATGAAATGGCAAGAAAACAATGGCAAACCAACCGTGAAAGCGGACCTCGATCTGCATTGCCCTAGATAGGACGCACTCTCTTATTACCGAGCCTCTCGTGTTTTTGAACTCTTATTAGACATTATCTTTCAGCGGATACCGTTTGTGCATTCAAACAATTATATAACCGGTGAAAGATGGGAGTTCACATTTCTACCTACCCCTACCTACTGTCTATATTTAACAATCTAATTAAGAGACTTAGTATGACGAAATAATAATAATAATGGTACCGTCGTTCATCATAATTATATTCACTATTATTATATAGGAAAATCCTGAATAATTCCAAACCAACTGAAACAATTAGTATACTTAGTATAAAATTTGTATTGTGTTAACACTATGCCCTTAGCTCTTGACATTCTAAGTAGATTAATGTCCAAGAATGGGACGACTAAATGGTTATTGATGATAACGTAACCTCATGGCTATAATCCCGGAAGGGGTAAGTAGAGGAGGGTGGTTTCACCAGTTACGTTTACGTCCCATAAAATAGGTGATGAGCCCAATTCCATTCACCGAGCACAAAGCATTTAGTTTTATAGAAACTCTCAACCAACACTGAGTTACTTTGTCTAAAAATTGCATTAGTGATAAATAATAACTTTTTTTAAGACTCCGATGAGACCTTACGCAAGACTCTTGTTTGACATTTCGTTAATTAACTAGATAAATTTCTAGAACAAAGAACTGTTCTAATAAATTGTGCTGCGATCTTTTCGCGGCTTTTGTTATACATAAAAGCAATACCTAAATATCATGGGCATTTTATTTTATTAAACGCAGTAATCATTTATTATTTTTTTTCTCTATCTTTCTTTTATGTAACACCCAACAAAGGCTAGTCTCATTAAATTTAGGATAGTGATAAAATGTCGACGGATGACAGCGATCTATTAATCACAAGATCATGTTCACAGGCGGCTCATCTCTCCTCTCTCCACTTCACTACTTCCCCTTGTCACTTAAATGACAAGGTAAACCCACTGAGGGGAAACTGTGTTCTTTTGTTTTCCATTTATTACGTAACTAGCCATTCGGCGCGGTTTGTGTCAACTTTTCATTATGAGAAGAGAACAATGTCATACACAAAAGTACAGTTTTCATTTATTTTACTGTACATGGCACTCTGTGTACTTTTGGCCATCTGCGAATCTCTTAAGAAACTTATCTTGATGATATAATAATAGTAATTTTATCGCTAATCATATATTCGTTATAATTACATTGGAAAATCCTGGACACCCCTGGGCAAGTTCACACAAGTTTTTATCGATGTTTCCCTAAAATATCGTCACCGGTATGAAATAATTGAAATGAGACTTACTTTTAGTACTGTTAATGATAAAAGTTATGCCTGCTTATTTATATAAACTATTGGATTCCAGCTAAGTAATATAACGCTAAAAATACTTGTATGACTTACGGTTGACTAATTTAGATATCATTTTTGGTCGTCACCTCAACACAAAATAAAAGAATATATCATTATAAAATTCGCTCGAACCTGCTAAAACAATGTTATAAAAAGGTATTGTTATTATTTCATCATACCAGGTCTGTTAGAGGGTGGGCAGAGATGACTGAGTGTCAAATATAACTATTCGTACAGGAAAGAAAGTTCATCTCCTTTATTTGAGCAGATATTTTAAAGCCGTGATTCGATACTTCCTATACTCAATATTATTTCCGATCACAAGTGCCTTCGAGCAACAAACTTTTAGCGATACCAGCGATTGAATCCTAAACGCAATCCCCTTTGGACTTTTGACGATCACAAGATAAGTTTCAAAATACGAGTATATTTGTTAAAAGTTCAAGTCTCTACTAAATTCATTTCTTAAATCTGACAAACTTTGGAAATCTATATAATAATGATTGTTTAGTGGTCAGTAGTAACAACAATGATTTATTAATAATAAAATTAATATAATAATAGCCATAACCAGTGTAGTGGTCTGTAATGAAGTAGTTTGGAATCAAATTAATTGCGAGGAAACGACACAGGTGTTAGAGAATACTTAATGAAGTATATCGTTAAAAGAGTAAAGCTAAGAATAAAATATAATCTATATTTAGGTTTCCTTGTTAATGAAATCGTGACTAACAACTATCACCAATAAATTATGGATGCTACTTATTTAGTCTAAATTGCACTAAATAAATTGTGGACGCGTCTAATTTAGTATAAATAACACAAAAGATATTATGGAAGCTTTTGATTCCTAGCTGGTACTCGTAATAAACATGACTATGAAAAAAAATTGCCCGACCCTAAATTCGAATTCAAAACAGTTCCTATTTCTGGAAAATATAATAGTACCATAACTAAATCTTAACGAAATTATTGAATTTTGAACTGTGATGTACAACTTTTTAATTCAATCGCAACCTCTCAAAACTGTGACTCCTGTCGAGTCGAGAACTTCTAAATATACTCAGCTAAACGAGTGAAATTGCGAAGACTATCCACCTAAAACGAAATTAGGTACACAAAGTCAGAAAACAATGGAATTGAATTTAAAGGTACTTCAAATATCTTCAGTTTCCGATAAAGGAATCAATCGCACAGGAAACATTTAGGGCATTCTTTGTAACGGACGTCAAAGTGCTTGTCCGAATTTCTTAAAGAGATCTTGTATTCTGGATTCATTCAGCTTCGATACATTCGATCAGAGGACCTACATTTTTAAACTTGTATTCGAAATTTTGAATTGAGTGTCAAATACTGATAATTTTTATTGGCATGATTAAACCCCAAAATGAAACTGGCAAACTTACCCATCGAAATCAAATTTCCATCTCGAATATTCTGCGCTTCTTTTTTCCTTTATAATGGTTTATCCGTCAATTATGGGAGGAAGCCTTTTGATGAATTCTTCCGCGAAGCATCAGTAAGGGTAATATATAGTTATAATTTACAGAATGTGTAAGAATATATAACTTACCTTTATATTTTAGAATAATTGTATTTTTGTGGCTCCTTAATATTATAGAATACATTTCCTGTTAGACATGTTTTGTTTTTGCTTAGAAGTAGATAGAATCACACGCTCGAAAATTGAATTATTCGCTAGATCGCGGTGTGAATTTCCACACAAGAAAAGACGTCGGCTTCTGGAAAGGGGTTGCATATTGTACAATGTTTGTAGAATTATAATACTTAGATACTTTTTTCTCTTTTGTCTCGTGAATAGAAATCGTAGTAAGTTACTGTAATTTGTATGATGTTAGCACGAAAAGAGATTTTTCTTACCAATGTCTTCTTTAGTAATTTCTAAGTAATATTATCTTGCGCTGTCTTGTATTATTACTAAATTATATATAAGATGAGTACTACGACTACTATAAGATTATAGGTCACTTGTAATGTACCTCACATTTATTTGAAATCTGTTTGTAGGAAGAACTGGTATAGAAATATTTATTTGCTTATCTATTTGTTTGGAATGTTTATTTATTTGTTGTCCTACTTACTCATAGGAGCTCTATGCATAGCAGTGAATTTAGGCAGGCTGATGATGGTGATAATGCTGATTTACTTGTTTCATGATTATTATAAAATTATGAAGCTTCGGTCTCCTGAACCACATTTATGTCTTTAGTGTGTACAACACCATGTGACTCGTAGACTGCTTTATAATTTATACATTTGATGACAGTGAAATGACAATATGTTTCCCAGAGAGATATATGTATCTTATTGCTGTAATTCAGTCTCCTAAAGAGGTCCAAAGACATGTGTTTAATTTGATGTTCTATCGAAGCCTTCTTAACAGGACTAAGGACAAAGGGAGGTTTGAGTTGTGCACATATATGTACACCATTATATAGTGTGGTCAGAGTCTCGACTAACAGGAGAGAATGCACTTGAAGCAGTTTACACCGATGTAGTGTTTACAACTATCTTATTTAAAAGGGAACAATATATTGTATAAAATATTTTATCTAAATTTCGCCATAGAAAGTCGGAATACGTATTTCGTTACTAGCTTGAAGCTGAACTTCAGAATAGTATCTGCTTAGGTATGTGCACTAGGACACTCGGGATTGATCTTAAGGTAATTAAGTGCTATTTGAAATCCGACAGAGATATGCATAGGTCATACGAATCTCTGAACATTACTTAGGAATGTGCTATCTACCGCCATTATGTTATCACGTACCCTAATCTTTTAAATTCACATGTTTGACAATTTTATTTATTTTATTCATCTAATTGCTAACTTAAATTTCACGGGGGTCTATGTTCAATTATTCCTAGTGACTTATGTAATGTTAAATATTTTTATAAAACAACGCCCAGTGTGTTAAATCAGATTTGGCACGCGTTTCCACAACTTCCAATATTCGTCGAATCGGAAACTAGCGCGATTGGAATTTCAACAAGCACTCCCACTGTCTAGAGGAAACATCTGTGGTTTTGGCTTAGATTTCTTAGAGAAAGAATATCGCATAAAGAAAAGTATTTCCTTGAGAATTCTGAATAACAAACGGTTGGATGTATTGAGGATAAAAATTCGAAACATTTTATGAGTAATCGATAGCTTACGACCATACACGTTATATTATTTCCAAAATTTAATTAAGCATAAAGCACTAATTTTACAATAGAACAACGATTTTACAACTTACAGAAACGTATATTA
>DWFT01000680.1:0-10992 GCA_018246795.1 Microceris patrobas patrobas
CTATTGCCATACACCGGACACAGAACCACTTTCGAGTTACTTCTAGAAATTTCTACTAGAAAATTTAATTTGTGCAGGTCTAGATCTATCGAAAATTGTGAACTATAGGACGAGCTCTTGCTTACACTCTTCACACACTGATAAATATAGACACCGACAACAATGATTCATACATAATTATATTTTCATAAACTTATTTGAATTTTAAAACAGAGCAATAAAATTTAAATTAACTGTATTCCATATGTCGCTAGTATACATTTATTAAGCTTGTTCGTTTGTTCATAAAGCTAAATAGTAAAGATAATAATTATGTTTATAGATATTTTATTTTCACAAAGACAGTAAGTTACTTTATGAGAAATGAATATAAAGTAAATTAATAAGTACATTCGCTTGTCTGTACTCGTCTAATGTATGTGTTTGTAATAAAATAATATTAATAGTAATAAAGTAAGATAAAATGAGAAAAAAAGTGAATAGATAAAAATAGAAAAATTAAAGATTAATTAATTAACAAGTAGGTCTACATTATTGTGTCCTTTATTGTGTACGCAGTTAGGAACCGATATCGAGTACGTCTCTGTCCTTACGGAGTGCATTTTTACATTTATCACTATCTTTTGATGATCGTGATAAACAACGTAACATCACGCCTAATCCCCGAAGGGGTAGGCTGAGGAGTGTAGTACACTCTCACGTTTCACCAGTTACGTTCACTTCCTATAGAATAGGTGGTAAGCCTATTGCCATACAGCGGGCACTATCCCAGAGACTAAACATCAGATTTGAACTCGGGGCCTTCCGATCGTCGGTGGCGCTGCAACCGTTCGGCCAACGAGGCAGTGTAACATATAGGTATATAGATATTTTTACTCCCAGACATGGCACAAATACTTGTGCTCGTCACACGAATATTGATTTTGAGTGGTAATCGAATTCACCACCCCGGGCGCAACAGTCAGGTTCACTAACCACTTCACCAACGGGCCAGAATACATAAAAAACGAGCAAAGCAAGGGATACAATCGAATAAAACCAATAAAACCTTTTACGTTATGAATTTTGTCATTGAACAAACGTATTTGGTGTATTAAATACCATGTAACCTTCGATTTTATTTATCATGTACATTTCGTATCGCTAAAAATCAATGCAATAATCAGAGAGGTCTATTTCTTGTTTGGTGTTTCAAGGAGACAATGATGTTAATGGTTTCATTTTGTTTACGTTAAATAATCATAAGTCTGTTTTATTGATTTTTTTGCAACCACTCGACGAAACAGGCAGTCGGGCAGGGGCTATATTTATAGCTAAAAACAGACAAATTTCTGACTGACATATATGCATATTATAGTTTATCAGCGCCCACAATTCGCCCTTAATGACAACACATACTGACGTTAACAAGGCGAATGGGCCGATAAGAGCTGACCTTATTTCATAATCGTATTTACTGACCGTTGTTGTACAAACACTTGTAAGTTTTTTGTTAAATACTTTTGTTTATTGTAGACGCGAAGTGGAAGGTACTTGGGGAGGTGTGGGTCAGTATCCATCAGTCACTACTGATGAGGGAGGCAGAACTCTCCTAAATTGGTACGAGTGTATGTTAGATGAACCTTATTCCTATGTATGTCTCAGTGTATACAATTAGTCATATCAGTAATATTTTTTTTACTTCATAAAAAATCAAACACAAATTTCATGTGATATTCGAAGAAATATATATAGAAAAAAAAGTAAATATATATATATATAGAAAAGATCTCGGGTCGGTCCCCGGGTCGGGCACAATTGGATTCTTCTCTTTTGAAGGTTTTAGTAGTCGCTCGGAGTCTTGATTTGTGGTCGATAATAAGCTCAGGTCGGGCAATAAGCTCAGCAATAATTATAAAAGGGACCATAAACGTAACGGGTGAAACGTCATAATGTACTACACTCCTCTGACTATCTCTTCAGGGGTTACAAGCGTGTAATTGTAACATTTATATCGTAAAAAAAATGAAAGGGCTAAAGGTCGAACTTAGTGGCGTAGGTAGTACGCGTAGGCGTACGCGTGGGCGTAGTAGGAACGTAGTGGCGTACTGCTGGAGGAGCATATGTCCAGAGTTGGACCGGAACAGGCTGATACTGATGATGGTATAACAAATGAGATTCAATTGTACTCAAAATACCAATAAAATTTAATTCTGATCTCACAATCGGTTAGTTTAATTTTATTTTTAAAAATCGAATTACAATAACTTACCTAATATTCTATGCCACAGTAATTTACGTAAGCACGTATGTATTTCCTATAGAACACAGTTAAATATCACATAACATAACGATATATATATCGTTTTCTTTTTCTTTCATTCTTTACAGTAGGGGTGAAAAACTAAAATTGAGTATTTAAATCGAAACACAACTGACGTTATTCAAAAATAACGAGTACACACTGATGTAATCGTACTTATACGTATGCCTCAAATGGAACTGGGACAAGTTATTTGTTAAACTACCCACATATTTAAAAAATCATGTGTAACACGCTTAAACATACCCTTATATTGTTATAACCGAGATTATCATCTAATCTATACAAGTAATTACAGACAGTACATAATGTTTATGTAAACGTATTGCAATTGTTTTTGCAAACAATTACTATACAGAAACTAATATTTATCCATATATTACAATATGCAATGTGCAAATTTATCGCAATAATAGATAGTGTGGATGGACTCCAACAGTTCTCAGTGGAATTTCAAATCCAGAATACAAACTGGCCAAACCATTAACACTGGATTTTTATCACCTGAGCCTTGACCTGCCTCTGTCCACGACCCTGCATACCCCGTGTAAAAAAACAGAGCGAAATTGGAAACAGACAAATTTGTAAAAGTGTTGACACTGAGGCAATATCTCAATTTCTAGCTGTTTTCGACGTCAAGGCGCTCAAAAATATTTCTGGTCGCAATTATTAAGTCTCTTCGAATTTAAGGTTTTTGTTCATTTTCGAGCTTCTTGAGTTTGAAAAATAAATCTGGAAACTTCGAAAGATAATATATAAGATAATGAAGCAAAGAAATGAAGTATATTTAAAAACATTGCCCAATCAAGATCATCATCATCACCATCAGCCTATTCCCGTCCACTGCTGGACATAGGCCTTTCCAATCCTCTCCGATAGCCGCTGGAGCAGACGTGTTCTGGAGTGGAGACCGCGACTTGGTGAACGTAGTGTAGGACGCCCTCCAGCTAGGTGGAGTGACGATATACGCAAAGTGGCTGGCAGTTGTTGGATACGAAGAGCTGAAGATCGAGCTCAGTGGCGTGTTATTGGAGAGGCCTATATCGAGCAGTGGACAAGAGTAGGCTGGTAATGGATGAATGAATGAAAAATGTCTACAATGTCTACTATGTTTATAGTGCCTACTATGTCAATAGTGGACGATTTGGCCTTAAATCTTCTCTTCACGAGAAGCATTTGACTCTGATAACTGAACAATAAATATGTTGTTTCATGCTACTAAGCATGTGTGACTATTGTAACTCAAAAAATGATAAGTGATAATGAAAAAATGATAATGAAACTTTTCATAATAAAAGTAACTGTTAAACGAAAAATGTCTTTATTTGAAAATTCCCGATCGCAAATCATCTCATAGTGAAATGATAGATAGACATTCTTTTCGTATCACACACAGAGCTTACATTTGGATATATTGCATTTACTTTTTCCACCTCTGGCGTATTCTAAAAATATGACTAAGTATTACTAACGCAAGACGATATATTATGTTTTATAAATCGCATAGTTCAAAGAAATGTCAGGTATTCGTCTATTGGTTGTTTTCTGGTTTTTACCGATGGAGGAAACCACTACTGGAACCACTACTGGAAAATCTAAATTAGAAAGTTTGACGAACTAACTAACGAAATCTAGATTAGAAAGTTTGAGGGAACGGATGTTTATTTAATTCGAAATTTTAACCTAGTAGTTCTTTATTGTTGTCTTCGTATTCTTTATTATATATAAAGAATACGAAGACAACAATAAAGAATACAAAGTTTTTCAAACCACAAAAACCGTTTAAATCACCAGTGTTTTTCTTTTATTCAGAGACGTAAACATATTTCCCAGTAGTATAGAACGAGGATTTGCAATTTGTATTTTTTTCTCAAAAGTAACATCAAATTTTATAACCACTGATATAAAAACCGACGAAAAAGAAACAAAGAGCATGCGAAATACACGAGGTTGATTAAAATATCCGTATACACGTTTTTTTTATTTTTAAATCTGACACCCTAAATAAACCGTTTTGCAAAAAATCCGGCGATTTCTATTTTTGTTCTGTTTGAATGAAGATAATTTTCATTTGAGCATGATACTGAACCGTTAGAAAAATGGTGTAGCGTAGAAAAAATCGTCTAATTTTAAATTTCAAACTTAACTCGTACGAATGAAATACTTTGCAATGTATTTTTTGAAGGAAATGGTTGAAAGTACCGACAATTTAACTCCAAATAACTTTCAGCAAAAAATTGCTGCATAGTTTAATATCCTTCGCATTTTTCCCTTCATACGGTAATTTAGTGGTCTTTTTATTAGTTGATAAGACGACACCAACTAACGAAATTGCACACTGCTTGAGGTAATTTGTTACCAGTATAATATGTCTCAAAGGCTAAATTTTTTCGCTCGGTAGTATAGAGGACATGTCAACGATATCCAGAAAGCGGTTTCTTAAGTAAAAGGCCACGTTGTGAAAGAAATTTATGCCTTGAAGCACATGATGACTATTTCCTGATAAGACAGAAATACTGAGAAATTGCAAGTCTGTATGCGCAGTCTGTAGATTTTACAAGCAACTTTGAAGAAGATAAATACATGGAAATTTGCCTGTGAACTAACAGAAGATTTTTCTCTGAACGTGTACATCTTATAAATACATTCATACTTATAAAAATATTTCACATTTAGGGACATTTTAGCCAATAGCTCCATGTTATACTTTTTGTAAGTCCTTTGCGAACAACTCCTTAAAGAAACTACTTCACAAGCAAGTCAAGTAGTTGGCAATATTTTTTAATTTAAAATTTATATAAATGAAGAATGATTTAACAGCAAAAAGCCTTCAAATTCGAAAATTTTTTTTAATGTGTTTCATAAACTATCGAAAATACTTTGAAAAGTATTCACGATAAGATCTAAGTTTGCAAATGTACGTGGCATTTAACAGTGTAATATAACGTTATATTATGTTTTTCACTATTCCTACTCGAACTGGCAAAGTTTGGCTTTAAAAATCTCAAGCTTCTTGCTTTATGTGGCTCTTCTCGTGATATACGTTTCCCAGATTCCTTTGTCTCAGTAGTACTCGCCAATTAAACTTTGTGACACTTTTGGTTTATTTAGTTTCGTTTCAGGGATATATGTTTCAAAAGTATTTAATGAAAGAAGAATATCAAGTAATTTGTGAAATCATAGCAGTGTTAACCTAACGGTTTTAGGGTCTCAGTTCGAAGGCCTAGATAGGGTTTGTATTACGCGTTTTTATTGCACAAAGTAATGACCATCATTAATATTAAATCTCATTCGTTTCAACGGTGAAGAAAGGATTAAGGATTTGTACACGTTTCAGTATCTCCATCATGTTTTTAGGTTTGAGAAGTCTGCAGACTAATAATGCCACTTATTGTAACTAATATGACAGCAGGGCTGACTATGGCTTTACGCTTTTCATTCTGAAAGTAGTACTACGTATATAACATTCTGAGAATTATTTAAGCGAGCATTTAACGTAAAACCATTTATGCAATTATTTTTAAACTGTCTGGAAACTTTTCGACTTACAATATACGTACAAGAACAAATATATAGCAGAATAGGTTTAAATTTATTATATTAAATGAGAGAAAATTTAATTTTCAATTTACCTGCATTTCTCATTAACAAACAGCTTACGCGCCATATAAAACTGAAGGCTTCACAACACGAAAAGGAACAATGCCTCCTCAAGGTTTGTAACAGTAGACATAAATGCCTTTTCAAATTCCGACTAAAAAGCACAATGGCATTCAAAATTCGGGTGCGAATAAGCCAAGAAAGGGAGAACTGCGATTCAGGCATAGAACAGAATAAATGAAACGAGACAATGCTACACAATACGATTGCAGTGAAAAGACGAGCGGTCTGTGTGTTCCACTTCGGAACAAGAGGAATGGGACGCAGGTGCGGAGATGTAACGTTGCTTTGTGATGTTGCACGCTTTGTTGACAACACGATTAATTTTTCATTTCAGTTTTTGAATTATCAATTTTCTATATAAAATAACGATGCGATGAAACCAAATAATAGTATAATAAATTTTAACACTGTATTGATTAAACGCAACTATTTACGGTACACAAAAACATTAAGTGCTGTCAATGGTTTTATATTGAATTTGTCGGAAAATAACGGAAACGGTACCAATTTTCTTTCAGTTTGCGGTTATTGCTGAATGCCAAACAGTGCAGACCCGAATAAATGGAAGGAGACAATGTGAAGCAATACAATTGCAGTGAAAGGACAAGCGGATAGTGCGTTCCACTTCGAAACAAGCGGAACACGACGCAGGTGTGGAGATGTACAGTTGCTTTATACTCTTGCACATTTCAGTTGACAGGACATTTGAATAGATAAGAGTTTCAGCTAGCGCTTCAGTTGTGCTCTAGTCATTATATTATACTGTTGACACTTACTACTTTCAATCGTTTATTTCGATGGTGCAGTTAGAAATAGGCGACGCACCGTGTGTCTATAAAAAAATATTATATATTATATCAGTCTATACGAGTACTGCCTAACAGTTAATGAACGTACAAAAGTAACAATAATTTACTTAGTATTGAACGAATTGGAAAGATTATGAACTAAGTACGAACTTACAAAATATAAACGTAAGCAAATTATTTTTATTGCGAAAATTAATTGAACAAACGATAAACGAGGAGAGCCATAAGTGTAAATATAGGAAAAAGCCAAACACAAGGATTGTATGTTTAAATGACTTAAATAGACGCATGTTAAAGGCCGTTACAGTATCGTGGCTCCGTCTTACCTTTATGTTAATAGCTTGCTTGAGTAAACCACAGTTTGATTATGATTGCTTTGGTTCAAGCTCACGCATCTAAACCACTGCTGTTCAAAAAGACACCATAATTGGCTTATATATATATATCAATGGTGATTTAATAATTTGTTTCTCTAAGCAGCTTATAGGGGTATCGAGTACCTTTTACATTAAATTAATAAAACGAAAACAAAAAAGAATATTGTTACATGAACAAGCACACAATTAGCCGTGTTTCCTTCCTTTCTTTTTTCCTCGTTTCTTCATAACTTTAACTTCATACAGTAATATTTTATAGATATATGGAGATAAATATTAATACATAATAAGAAAAAACAAAATATGAGTACGTCGGGATCATTGGGAGGAAATATAGCGGAAATAACTGCGAGTAGAAGCAAACAACAATATAGTCGCCGTTGATAATTGCCGGCGCAGAGTATACTTCCGGCATCCACTACAGTCAATGCCTTTATAATATTATCATATAATAATAAATACAAGGGTATCACAAGGATAAATACACACATGACAATATTAGTGACGATATCCATAAAGTGGCTGACAGTGGCTGGATGCGAAGAGCTGAAGATCGAGCTCAGTGGTGTGTAATTGGCAATGGACTGAGCTTTAATTTCATGTTGAAACGCAGAACAGAACAGGTGAAACGAAGGAGCGAACTATACGTCTCTGCCTATTCCGTGAAGTAAAACGTGATGCTATCTCACTACTAACTATAAAAACCTAGTTTTTTATTTTCTTCATATATAAAATTGAATAGAACGGGGTGATTATCGACATAAACCGAGGAATTAGCAAGCTGAAGCGGTAGTGGGTTGATCATATGTATCGTAGAACCGATAACCATTGGAGTAAAAGTGCTCTGGAGTGGAGACCTTGGCAAACATAATGCATGATGCCCTCGAGCTAGGTAGAGTAATTAAGTACGCAAAGTGGCTGATAGTATTTGGAGACGAGCAGTTGACGATTGAACTCAGTGTCGTGCTATTGAAGAGATCTACGTATATCCAAAAGTTGACCGGAGCAGACTGATGACGACGATAATTATATGCATTTAGGCATCTAAATTATACGAGTATATCGAAAAATGCAACGCCAATTTCTTTGTCGTGGAACAAATGTATATAATGTTCACATAACACATTATACACTATTATCAATTCGGTTTGAAGAACTAAGTTTCGTATTAACTTGATAAATCACTTTACCGCTTATATATTTCTAATTTTTCTCTGTATATTATTACAGGCAGCCGTTTTATACGATGATGTTTATGTAGCAAAATGTATTTTCATTTCCACTTTAATATTCTTTGTGTGTTTCCAACAATGTTAGTATTAGAGTACTTTAATATGCAAAAAAACAGTTACAGAATCCTTAAAATATTCTCTTAATGGATGAATAATGAAGACCGAATTACATTTTGATTATAACGATATACCGTTGTTAGGATTTTACTATTTCGAAAGCGGGATCATAAATTATTTATACTCGTATATGAATATGTTTAGTTCTGAAAGCTCTTTGTGGTTTAACTTCGAATATGTGAGAATAAGATATCTACTTCATATTTTATCCTTAAAAGTACTGTTCAGGACTTGAGATCACTCTATGTGAGTTTTCTTTCATCAGATCATTTTCATTCATTCATTCATCAGATTCGTCAATGCATTTTAAAATAAGTACATCCAATATCTACTCTTTAGAACCAAGATGAATTATATCATATTGTTATGTCTGTTAAGTACTCACTTAAACAAGTTTAAGTGAAAATTTTTAAGCAGCAACAAACTAAGTTCTATGTTAATTGTGTACTATAGATAAATAGAGATAGACAGAGGTATTAAGCCGTTAAAGTTTAAATAGATTTTCAGGGTATTTGTTTAAAGTATATATGAAACGATTTATAAATTTATGTATGTATACAGTAAAATAAAATATCATACGCTTAAAACACATTTATTTTGGAACACTTTAAAGAAAAATTTAAACAGCTCTTCAAACTTTTAAGTGAACATTACTTCAGAGCGAATTTTGTAGTGCGATCCCGTCGAGTTCAAATGTTTGAAAAACCAAAGTCTAGGACGAACTAAACCCAGTTATAATATCCGTAGAGCCAGGATTGTGTGTGGAGTTACCAGTGTGTAACTTCTCAAAGTTTCTGTAAAACATTTCAACCGAATTGTAAAATATTATACAAGACTGAAATTTTACATTTTTTACTACTGCTGATGAAATTAGTTTTGCCCAGTATTTCGAATATTTTATTTGACATTCGCTTTAAATTTTAAATTATGCTATGAAAAATTTTGTTATACGAGACCTAAGTTTAAAATTCGAAGTATATTTTCTAACTTTGATACCATTCGTTTATTAATTTAATGTATTTAATATATTGATGACCGATGTAGAACAAAAGTTGCCTTTCCGTTCGGTCTTCTGGATTCGATTCCCGGTCGGTTGATATCTGAGTTAATGATTTAATTAGATTCAGCATATGGCTGGTTATTTATATACATATGTGGGCATACAATCCTTAACACATATGTATAAATCATTATTTTATTTCATATTTTTCCATCTAAATATTTACGATTACGATATGTTTTTCAATTTCAATGTTAATTTATACCGTAGTTATTCAATATTCTATTCGACTGCGGGTATGAAAAAACTTGACTGAACCACTGAACTAAAATAGAAACCGTAAAATCAACCGTATTGGCTTTCAAGCTCAACTGTTCTAAACACGTTCGAAAATATCAATTCCACTTAAATACAGTAACGTGCATACTCGGAATCTATTAAGACGGCACGATTAAACTTATTAGTGCATGTTCTTGACTCCAATATACGTTTAGGATCTCGGGTGTTGCATAAATAGGGCTAAATTGGTATCCTCCGAAATTCTGCCACATACTAGCCGGCGATGTCCTTTGGGAAAGTAGGAAGGGGCGAGCGGGATAAAGTTTCAAAGTTCGGAGTTAGCATTGTTGGTCTCGACCGGTCTCGACCGCTACGATTCGCTGCGAATTCACATCGAGATTAAATTGGACATAATTTTGGTGCTATCTGTGAATTGGATCGCAGACATCTGCGCATATGCATTTGGTACATGATTGCGAGCAGTTTTAAACGTTCCAGCTTTCTGCTTCCGAAGTGCCTTCTCCAACTTTCGTTAGAGGAAACTAACTCTAAACTAATGTCGATATAGAAGTTTCTGTTGGCGGCAATATTTAATTAATGATGATGACAAAATAAATTACATATAGAATACGAGACATTATTATATATAAACAGTAAATTATTGCTAATGTAATTATATATTTAAACGTTATACTTTGTCGGTTTTCCGCAGTGCAGGGTTCGATTTCGTTCATTATGTAAGCTTTGGAGTAAATATTTATGTGATTATTATTATTTTCTTCTCATTCAGATAACTGATTCTGAATAAAGAAGAAAGCATGGAAAATAAACTAAAATACAAAACATAACATGTAAACATGTTAAATATTTAAATCAATTTTTTTTATTTCAATTATAGTTCTTCTAAAAGGAATGAATTAATTCGCTAATTGCTACAATATAATTCCGTTAGTAATGCCTAAAATTAAACCTAATTAATACTAATCAGCCTCTAATTTCAATGTAAACTTCAGTAATTGTGTCGGATAATAAATATTTTGTGCAAACCAAAGAATACTAATATAAAATAAATGACTAATAAACATGTATTTTATACAGTACTTTTTCCTGCTAGGGACTGAAGCGAAAAAATTACAGATTCGAATTTCAAATACCAGAAATAAACATCCTTTGAAAAATTGAAGGTTATAGCAAACCTACAACAAAATATTGA
>DWFT01000681.1:0-10983 GCA_018246795.1 Microceris patrobas patrobas
AATTGGTCTTGTAAAAGTACTTAAACATTAAACGCCCAGGCGGTTATTTACAAACATCGTTTATGCACTCACTTAATCAAACATATTTACGATTGTTTGCGAAACTAATAGACGCTAATGTAACCACTTGCGCGTTAGCGAGCGTATGCGATAAATTATCGCACTACTGTTCACTGTTGACCCGTAGAGAAAGTGAAATGGACTTTCGCTCGCTCGAATCGCGGTGATACGAATCTATACGTCAATAGCGATATGTCGCGTACGTGTTGATTTTACTGATATTTGACTCGCTGATATTGGTCTGAGGTTTTATTATGAAATATTTTTTTAACAAAAGCTAAAATATACTTCAGTGTGGAAATGTTGTTGATATAGCTGCTTTTATCTGTTTTAAACACAGTTTAAAACACAGTTTAAAATAAATATATTTTAGAGGTTTAGAATTTTCATAAAACTTGAGAAGGCTAAACAGTTATAGATAGCAGATTTCGGAGTGCCACTATTGGTGTTATGGGATTCAAATCCGTAGTTTATAAATATATAATTGTTTTTAAAGTAAAATTTCACTTGCTCTCCTCTTAAACTTAAGTTCTCTGGGGCGTCGTCAAACCAGTTGGTTCTGAGCTAGATCGGAAGATTACGGGTTTAAATCTCTTCAATTTGAGACAAGATCTATGATGATGATGATGACTAAGTTGCATAGATTCCTTACTTAACGTTGCGTGAACATCTTTTACACCGACACGACTCAATTTAAGCAATGTTACTCGTCGAAATATAGGTAGGTATAACAATAGTACAGCAGCGGTCACGACATACATCAAAGAAATTGACAAAACTGTTGTAAACCTAGCAATATTTTCCCGAATCGAATTTCACAATTTAATAGTATCTATAATTTAATTAAACGAATTGTCCGACAATAATTTGATTTAAAATTTCAGCCAAAAGCAATTTAACAGTCAATGAACCGTTTTTTGTAGGACCTCAAATCATTTTTGTTAACAATTGCGGTGCTCAGAATTAATTTGTTTTTTAGGACGAGGAGCAGTAAGTAACGATTTTTTTTCAACTACAGTTAGGACAGAAAACATCAAGGAAGTCTGAGTGTCTGAAATGTGCAATGATATTATGAATTTTGGAAACTCATTGTTTTTTTTTATCTACAGACTTATTATCACCAGTTCCAACGACAGAAAAGTATTTAATAAGCTATTAAGCTTTATAAAAATGTTATCATGATTTATAAAAATAGTTGCATGCAAAATTTAAATAATTTATAAGCGTTGTTTTTTACATCTTTGTATTTTGCTTTTATTTTTGATTGCTCTCAAATATCACGCTGTATTTGTAATAATTGGATTTTTATTTCGTTATTATAATAAATTTATAAAAAATGATGAAAACAATATGCTATATTTTATTATAAAATCTGTATAATACTGACCTTCACTCGCCAACCAAAGTCATTGTCAAGTCCAGTCACACAAGTCAGTCAATCCAAAAGTCATGTCAAGTCACTGTCACAATCACGTTAGTCAGAACGAGTCATGTGTCCTTGGTCATACGGTTCAGTCTTGTAAAAAAAATGACTAGAATTATTTAAATTTGGCGCGCGTTGTCAGTGCGCGTCGAGCCGCCATTGCGACCGCGCGGAACTGTCGTGGGGGTTCAGTCACGTCTGCTCATATACTTCCACTTCTACCAGGCGAGGTTTCGTAAGAGTTGTGTGTTGACAAATACTGCCACGGTAGCTAGAGGCTCTATCAAGTACACCTTAATAATCGGAATTGATTATCTCATTAACGCAAATCTAGTCGCTTACCGAGCGATTTCACTGAGGTTATTTACTTTTTTTTATTTTACTTTTTATTAAGAGAAACTATTTTAATTCGTGTATTTGGCAAACAGGATATAATAATAATAAATTGATTTGTGTACTTCATGATATAATCTGTTGTTTGAGGAAACTATCATCTGTATCATCATGTAGGTACTTTATGATATACCTAATCTGTTGTTTGAGGAAAGGATCGATTTCTAAACACCATAATTGGTAAATACATAGATGCGTGAAAGTTATTTTGCATTGTCATTTGGCTTAAGTACATAAAAGACTAACGCTTTCGTATTCTTTTAGGTTAAAATAAATATTAACATTTCATAGGCAGAGTTTAGGCAATTTAGGTTTATTAGGAAGAATTCATTCGGTCTTTTAAAAAATCAATTAATTGAAAGCTATATAATTTATCTGCCTACATCGCAAGAGGCCTCACGTGTTGGTACAATGATAACAATATAAGGCAATAAATTATATATACTTTTAACGTTATGATAATATACTGTCAATAAATTAGTTCTGACAGATCCTGGAATGAAGCGGTCTGCCTCGACACGGTTATATGCCCTGGTCAGCGACGTGTGAAAAGCCCTGCTCTGCGATCCCGAAGACATTTATGGGCAAAAACCCCTAAGGAGAGTTCTATGACCAATAGGCTGAGACAGACTGATGATGATGATAATGTTGATGATGAATTAGCAATACTTACAGGGGAAGCAGTAATTAACCTGCATTACATACTAATGATAAGAAAATTACCCATGAAATAATTAAAACTATGTGGTTTCCCTGGAGTGGTACGTTAAATACTATTATTTTGTTATCAGTACTAGTAGCTGAGCTGCACCGGCCGGCAACCGAGGGCCTGGTGACAGTAAATCACTGTACAGAACCATGCCAATATGTAAATAAAGAAAACAATACTGAAAGCATTACATGACATCACTCCCGTATTTCTCCAAGGGTTAAGCAGAGAAGTGTAATACACTCCCACTGTAGAAAATCGCCATATTAGTTTTCCCAGTTCCGAAGTCGAAACAGGATTTCTGGATTAGCAGTCGCGTTAGCAACCATACGATTAAAGGCAGTGAAGGGAGGCACAAAATATGAATCGTTTATTAGGGCTTATTATTATTATTATTGATTTCGCCCTTGTTATTTTATCCTATTATGTTACAGCACTATTCATTAGAAAATATCTACATAAATATATATTTATGTGTGTTCATCTGCAGTCTGGTCATCTCTTGTACAGGATATGCGCCATTTCCGACCAGATAAACCAATGTAAATATATTAGAATATCTTAAAAGATATAGTAAGAAAATGTTCATAAATGTAGCCAACGGCCGCGTGCGAATCCAGGCCAACAAGTTAGGAATTTGCCAAATCAATCTTTGCATCAAATCGTTCAACTGTGAACTGTCTTCTTATTTCATTTGCAACTCGTATAAAAAGACAATGTCGCAAAACAGCGCGTCAGCTTCTTCTATTTGGGATACTGTTGGAAATAGTAATTCGTTTAATTTCACATTGTCGTTGTTCAAGTTTGCAATCCTTGAAAGAATTGAGACATCGTAAGGTCGTTTTATTTGAAGGTTGTGGTCTAACACGAGAACTTCTTAAGCCGTTTATTAAATGTCAAACGATAAGTGCATTATGTACGTTTTTATGCTTTTTATCTAACATCATAATTTAGAGGCGTCCCTATATGCAAAGCAGCTATAAGTCTCAGAATCGAAATGGGAGAAATCACAACACTGAATAAGTGTCAAACGAGAACGTAATAAATGGATTAGAGATAAGGACAAAAGTAATTAGCGGCATAGATGGATAGCGTGGTAGACCTGAGGTCGAGCGGCTGGTAGGCGGGCTCGGCGCGCACGGCGCGCACGGCCGCCAGCGCCGCCGCGTGCTGCACCAGCGGCAGCGCCGCGCCCGCGCGTTGCCGCACCTGCACCCGCACTCCCTTACTGCACCGCACTTCGACTGCGGTACTCATCAGGTAAACCATAAACGTTTATATTCACAAAGTTAAATGTCTCCTGTACTAAAGGTCAACCGTATATTAACAGGTCGAGGTGCAAATATCAACGACAGATCAATGAATCGAATATTTCAACCATTCGTTTTAATATGATCAAATAAATGACAGGATACAAGAAGTAAAAAAAATATTAGCATTGCAATATATAATAAAATAGACAGTTGCAATGTCACACAGCAAACCGAACCGAAGGAGACCTGCAAGGATATGATGGCCTGGCCGGGTGGAGAGATCCAGCGGTTGCCGGCACGGCCGCGGCCCGCCGTCTGGCGGCGGCACACGGCCGCAACGCCGTGCGCCAGCGCCGCGCCGCCCGTCACGCGGCTCGTGGACGCCAGCACGTCCGCGTACACCACCAGGCGGCCCAGCACCTTGCTCGTTAGGTTCTGCGGTTATTTATTACCATTACCTATTTAGTTAAATATAAGTTTACAAGGCCACGAACAAATAAACTATAACGTTCTCATCAACGCTGTTATCCAAAAGATAGAAATTTGTTTAAAGCTAAATAATGATAACAGAAACACTCACGTCATAATATTCGAGAGTTGAAAAGTTCTCGGGACACTCGTGCAAGTAGACCGGCAGGAAGTTTTCCGACGGCGGCTCGAGAGGCTTCTCTCCCCGGGCGCACCACTGCAACCTCAGCGTGCCCAGCTGCTGCACGCGGCGCCCCGTCGGACAGCATCCCTCCACTAGCGATAGTTTATGCTACACCCGCATACCATCATTAATGTTACGTTAAATTCCCAGACGATTCTATAGGAGTGTCCCGTTATCAGCAAACTAGCGATATTTACAGTATAGTCCGTTGTTCAAAGGACCCAACATTCCGTGAAATGTTTAACATTTTCGTGTCTTATTAAAAAAATAAAAGCTCTTTCGAAGGGTATTGAAATTTATTCAATAATTTATAATATTTTAAGTTTTAATCTAAATTCAATCAAAGCACACAAAATACGCCAAGCCAACACGAAAAACATAATTTTACTATACAAACGTTATCAACGAAAATCAAAATTTGGTTTAAAAAATAATACCCCTCCATATATTTAAAAATGTACATAAGACGCAGATCGGAGCAAACAAAAGAGAGGAGCGTTCCTAGCTACAATTTTGGAACGAGGAGCAAGGAAGTGAGCAACACCATTGGCAGTAAATGTTTTATTACAACATCAAGTAAGAATGGAAAATTGGTGGCAACATTTGCCATATCTTTAGAATATGGAGATATCCTAATATATCTTATACACACCTCACTAATTTTGTACTATGTAGTTACGTATATAACAAAATCATTGACACTATACTATAGAGAAACTGAAGTACTTATTATGTTTGTATATTTCACTTACAATTAGTATTTAATATTTTTGAAGAAGCCTCTTATTTTCTAAAACATGCAATGATTTTAACGAAGTTCAGTATCTGCTCGATATAGAAAATCTTTAAAAAGTTTGGTTGCAAATAAATTGAGCGACATCGTTTTGATATTTGAACGTAAATATAGCGTTAATGCATTCGCGAAACTGATCAGTTGTTGAGAAGTATAATGAAAGAGTGAGGAAGAATGTTGGATACACAATATTGTTCAAGTGAGTGTACGCTGTGAAACCGCACAATGTATGATATCACTTATACTGTGAGTTGAGTATTACCATGCAACACTTGCGAACAACTTTGAAGCATACATACATATAATAATATATACTGATCTGAGATTTCAAGAATAATTGTACTTATTAAATCCTATATTTCTTTTATAAAGTAAAAAGGGGTTGGTTTCCTTAATTGACTGCAACTATTAGAATATCCTATTCATACTATAACATTATATTTATATATTACATAGTACAGGGGAAACCGCCGATTTTTTTTTAGATATAAGCGGTGCCCTTGTACAGAGTCTCCCTATAATTAATTTAGTTAAAAAAATAGACGTTAAACAAGCTCTCAATTACAAGTGGTTACCGTCGCCTGTAAACATTTGCTCTAGTATGGACAAGTGAATTGGTTGCCTGTAATAACGCCTTTAACGCTACTTTGAAAGTTTGAATCTCTTTGAAACATTCGTTCTAGGCTAAAGCGTGTTGTAAACTCATCTACAGAAAGTTCATTTCATAAACACTCAGTAAAAAGATCTGTCCTTGCATAGAAAAATCTGATATTTTATTATGCTTGTAACATTTATATCAAATAATAGTTTGACATCAATAACGGTCAAATAAATGTCAATATGACAATGATATTAGTGTTCATTTAGTGTTGCATTCATTAAATTGTTATGATGGCGCAATTTGTTAACTTTTATGTCCATATAATTCGAACAATAAAATTTACCAAAAACCTAGGATTAGGGCAAATGAAAATATAATTGTATTTGTATTTTATGGTTAGCATTTTAAGCTTCATCTGCCTGAACAGTGTATAAAGTGCAAGATGAAACTGTACATTTCTAAAAATTCTGATTAATAATTTCTTAAAATCTCAGCAAAAAAAGCAATATAATATGCCAGCAACACAAATATACATATAAACATAATATGATAGAAGGCGAAGCGGTCGTCTCACCGGACATCACACCGTCAAGTGGCCGGGGCCGGCCGCGCCCGCCGCCCACGCGCCCTAGCAGACAAGACCCCGCTACATTACACGGCCGAACAGACCCTCATCCCTGGCCACCCGCACCCTTTACCTTATAGCACTATGTGGATTGTTTCTTATGTGACCTATTAAGTGATTCTGTTTACTCTTCCTGTGAGACGTCTATAAAGAATAGTATGAACAGACTTTCATTCGTCGAATAGAAATATGTGACTGGAAGATGTTTTAAATTTTGAGGATTTAAAAACTAAGAACTTACTTGCTACATCCTGAATAGTTACTATAATTATTAATATGCACATTAACAAGATTAAAGATCATTAGGACTTCTACATAAAGAGAATTGTCTTTCATAATTAAAAACAACAATGTTTTTCCTATTGGAATATTTTACATATTTTACCTTGCCTTTAAATGTAATTACAGTTAGTGATACATCACAATTTTCATATTTTTTAGAGATTCAGAGAACATCTGACATGCTTTTAGCACTACTATGAACTAAATGTATGAGAACAAATTGAATGGTACTCGTAGATCAGCACTGTGATCATCATAATCCTTTAACACTTTCATCATCCACTCTTACACATGGGTCTCCGCTCTGAATGAGAATCGCCTGGAACATGAGGAACATGACAACCAAAAATCTAAGTAAATAAATTCAAGTATCCACATAGTGCTATTTACACAATTTAGATATTTCATTGACTATAATAATGCAGCGAACATGAAACCAGGTGACGGTGTTTCTAAGAAGCTCATAAATATAGGTGATATTATACATTTACATTTGATCCAACAGAACTTGTAACAAAATATGTGGTACATATATCAACACCTAAGTACTTTGTGATTATGTTTGAGTTATGGAAATAATAGAAACAAGATTTTGTTGAGAAAAGAAACATGAAATTTAATTGTTTTTTTTTCAAGAAACAATGTCCTTTATACAATTGAGTGTTCAATTTTCTATTTTTTTATATGCAATTCAAAACAGGACATTCAATACTCACTTTAGGGGTGTACTACAGTAAAAGGGTCAAGTTAGTACCTACATCTAGGCGAGTACTGGATGATGCTAAATAAAACTAACCTACTATAAACACTAAGACCATACAGTCAACTTGATACAACATATAGAACATTATGTCTTTAACTGAATATACCGAAATCACTGAAATAACAGTGTAAATGCATTAAAACTATGATTCTAAATCTATTGAAAATATTCTCCAGCACCATCTATGATATGAATTATAAATGACAATGCAACCAAACGATATTTGTGGAAACTTAAAAAAAGCCTAATACTAGTTCTTACCACGTAATCACCAAGGAAGTATCCCCTGGTATACTGGATCTGACTGAATTCCCGCGGATCCTTGACGTGCAGACCGAGAATATCGCCTAATATTTTATGTAAGATTTCCAGTCGAGCCTCGTCGCTTTTTATTCCTTCTTCGCCCAAGTAGTCGCAAGGATCCGCTTCTAAGTGAATCTAGAAAAATGTCAACATTCTATTTTAAGGTTTCAGAACAAAGCATTGCTAAGTCCTTGATTGAAAGCTAAGTATTTGATTAAAATACAAATTGATAGTTCACTGTAGGTTTCGTTCGTAATTATTAACCACTTTGATCATTTATTCTACTTCTGGTTGTATCATAATTAAGTCAGTCGAATTCCAAAAGCCTAAACAAATTCATGCACATTATTTAAAGTCCTCTATAATAACACAAGACTGACAAGACTTAAACAATGAAACTCTATGTGTCTATCAGGCGGAAAATGACTATTACATAACCAGTTATGTT
Source organism: Microceris patrobas patrobas (assembly GCA_018246795.1). Taxonomy (NCBI): domain Eukaryota; kingdom Metazoa; phylum Arthropoda; class Insecta; order Lepidoptera; family Hesperiidae; genus Microceris; species Microceris patrobas. The sequence continues at coordinate 8,306 of DWFT01000681.1, forward strand.
ATCTACCTGTGAGAAAATCGCAACACCCTTGTTAGTGAGATCAGTAGCTTGCAACAGGGACGGAGTACGCCAAGTCTCCTCTGATGCCAACACCTGTATTTCTAATTCATGGCCAGGGTGACCAGTATACTTAGAGGGCCTGGAATATCATAAAGCAATTAATTAACAGCAGTTATAAACGTTTAAATTTATTACTCACTTATAATTCCTATACCTGATCATAAGTGTCAATAGAAAAAATAATTAAATTCCACAATGGAACACCTATGTGTTAATAAATATGGGTGCAATGTGACTGGGGTGTGATTTCTTCACCACACAACATTTTAGTGATAAGAAAAGTGTTTTAGTGACATTTCTAAATAACGTACTCATGAAGAACTTTATCTTAAATGCTGTACAATAACATGTACCCATACTTGAGACTTTCAGTGCAATGTAACACACACAAGTGTCAATACATTCCATCAACTTAACTGCCTGTGGATGATCTAGGTGTGGCTCAATCTACGGGTGCTACATTTAGTAGCTGTATGTCTCTCTCTGTAATAATTTTAATCATTTTTTAGTGATTCTATCCTTGATGTTCAGGCATTGGATCAGGTATAAGTAAGTGATCAAATCACATGTTTTGTTTATGCTAACATGCTAATAGCTCATTTACATTTATGCCACTTTGAATGGACGTCTTGGAAATATTGAAAGTGGTATTATCAAGCGTCATTTATATTCTTCTGAATAAACGTTAAATAAAAATATTCACAATGGATGTACTTAAAAGTGGCAACATGTAAAGAGCCCTAATAAATTTTAGGCACTTTTCAAACAAATATATATGTATGTAGCAATGTAATATATTTGTAGCGAAACTAATCCTAAATGAAAATACTTACAGAATTTATATATATGTACTTAATATTAATACTCTTTGGTTACACTAACCCAAAATACATTTCATATTTATGGCTTTAAATTATTAAATTTATGTGACATGATTTCAATATTAACTATTTTTAATGTGTTCTAATTTTCCAAAACAAAACCTTTGCTACATGCAGGTTGCATAACTTCAAATTTAAATAATATCATATTATAGTAATATTTAACATTTGATACGTGAATATTTTTTTAAAAATTATTTTCATAAATAGAACAAAAGCATGTAATAAGGATTTACTACAGCAATGACTATCAATAGGATTAACATTTCCAGCTACTGAATCAAGCTGATGATATATCTTTAAATTTAAGTGTTGCAATTAAAATAAACATTTGCACTTAAAGAAAAGGGGGTTCATTAAATTATTTGCATACCAACACATGTTAGCATCCTGACTGGCTCTGTAAAATTAGTCAATATTCAATATGAGGAAAATATTTTCTTAAAAACAATTAGTCACACTTCAGAATAAAGGATAAATATAGCTTTAATTAAAAAACCGTTTAACAAAATGCTTCTGCTATGAACTGTGTTGCAATTGACATATATTACTATCGTACATTATATATGTGTGATAATAATATTTCAAAATACTCTACACAAGGAAATCATGATGATACTTATATAGGCTTGATTGTAAGCAATATGAATTATAATGTTTACATACAGGGAATAACCTCAACACAAAAAAATACAGATATATTTGACATCCGACTTGTAAAAATCAATGTGGCAAACAGTTTTGTGCCACACAGTTATTAATTGAATCCATAATATTGTATTCTGTATTTTGCAAATGAAACGAAATGTAACTACATTTCATTACACAATTATTTAAAATTTCTTATTTATTCTTTATTCTGCACATCATTATAATTAAAGATACAATTTTATCACTATCCAGTTGGCTTTTTCATCAGATTTTATAAGTAAACAAATCAGGTCAATCAATATCCATCATGTAAAGACTAATACAAAAAAGTACTGATTGGAAAAAAATAATTGTTCTCAATCCCATCACTCTTATGGCAAGTTTACTTAGAAATATGTGATATAAATACTCATAAGAAATAAGTAAAATATATATTGAGAGTGAAACACAGTTTGAACCCAGCCCAGCTTACAACTGTTGTATGTGGTTATGGTTGTCTGAGCAAAATACCTTTCATTGCATCTTTAAATATAGCCGTTTAGTAAATTGAACACCAATTCAGATAAATATGGTACTATAGCATTTACTTACTGTCTGTCACTTTCAGTCGAAAATTGTTTCTTAGCTGGTGACGCTTGGTAGCAGAATATGTGATGTTTCATTTTAACCGACGTCCACTTGTCATATGAAAATTGTACTATTTCGTTCTCCCGAATCTGTGAAATAATATAAATAGAATCATTTATTGTTTGTAACTATTATTCAATGTGCATTGTACAAAAATTTTAACAGGTTAACTCCTTTTAAGAAAAATTAGGAATATCGTTTATTCATGATTTTTTATAGAATGTGCATAATTCTTTGCACGTAACTGAAGTCGTCGAAGTTAATATGCCATATATACATATAACATATGTTGTGATACACAGAAATAGACCAAACACAATACATCGGCCATAAATCCAGATGTGGATATTTAATGGATAATTAGTGGATATTTCAAGTTAGAGACATCCAATAATATTTTGCCCAACCTAGAGATCGAACCTAGGACCTCTTGATCAGCAGTGTCACGCTTGCAACCAG
>DWFT01000682.1:0-10982 GCA_018246795.1 Microceris patrobas patrobas
TTTCATGGGTTACGTTTACGTCCCACTATGGAATAGGTGGTGAGCCTATTGCCATACATTGGGCACATATCCAGACTTGAATCACTACTAGAAAATCTAAATTAGAAAAAGTTGTAGTGTTCGACCCGGGAATCAAACCCGGAACCTCCCCATCGGCAGTCGCACTTGCAACCAACACGACCAACGAGGCAATCATTTTACATGACAAATCATTTAAATCCAGTTATCATTCATATGTACTATTCAACACACTCTACAACCCTATATACAAGACATTGTAATTTAAACCTTACACAACCAGCACAAACATCTCTACTCACAACTGACCATAGACAACCAGCCAATACAAAATACTCTACTCAAAACTGACCATAGACAAAAATTTCTACCCATCTCAGAATATTCTATCAAAATAATCTATTCTATTGACAACCCTACTTTATTCATACTTATCAGACTAATAGCTGCACCGAACGTATACTGAATGTTAATTCTTATCTACACAGTGTGGCATCAATCTGTTGCAGTGAGGGCAACATCAGCTTCAGCTTCCTCCTGTAGGCAGGGTCAGTGGCCAGGGGATTATGTTCCAAGTATATAGTCACAAGCTTCTTGTTGTCTTTGAGATATCCCACAGATGACCAGTCAGCTATCTGGTTGTTGTTTAACTGGAAAATGAAAATAAACACACAATGAATGGATCTCTATAAAGTACATGAATAACTAATTAATCACTGAAATTTGCAATTATTAATATTATTGTACTAATGTAAGACATTTTTTATAAAAAATAGTAAGCACAAATATGTGGGCAACATTTAAAAGCACCAGAAAACATGTCAACAGGTTTGCAATTCACAATTATTCATACATCACACACACAATGTTAAACACATAATAAAATATTCTTTTACATAGCAAATATCAACCTATAATACATAAAATGAAAAGCTGCTTACACCAATAGCAGAATCCCTTGTGAATCAGATCACATAATCAGACAAGCAAATCAATTTCACAAATACTGGAGTCCATACATACCCACAGGAACAATGTGAAATTTATCCCTAATGTGGAACTTCCATTTAGATTAGAATAAATAATAAAAAAAAGATGTTCTAAGGCGTGTGAAATTCACCAAGCTACACTTGGCCATTATGACAGACTATGGTTTTAGCCATTATGACAGACTATGGTTTTAAGCCTCTCACCATGAGAGAAGACCTGTGTTCCAACAGTGGAATGATAAAAGGGTTGGTAAAAATAATAAATAAATACTAAGCTTACCCATAACTCTTCTAAGTCACTCATATGTCTGACATTTTCTATGGCCGTGATTCTATTCTGAGCTAGATCCAAGGTTTGCAGTTTCACTTGGTTGTCCAAGTTTTCCATTGCAGTCAAACCATTCTCTGATATGTACAATTGTTCCAGGTTTGTCAGCTGTTCGAGATTTTCTATTTTCGTCAGCCGATTACTTTGTAAAACAAGAATCTCCAAATTGTTCAAATCCTCCAAATTCTGTATTTTTGTCAATTTATTCTTTCCTAAATATAATTGCTTCAGATTTTTCATTCCCTCTAAATTCTTGATTTCCTAACGAATGATAAAAAACATTTTATTATTTTGTTAAGTATTTTACTTAAATGGAGTAACAATGTAACACGTTGATAACCACATCAACTAGTTAAAATGTAGGATTTCGGGTAGAGCCCACTAAAGTGCGAATTTTAACTTATAATATGTGTGTACTTATAGTACGTGTGTACCTACAAGTTCCATTTACTTCACATGTTAAACTGTAGGTAATGATGTAACGTAAATTACTAACTGCCTAGATCGGGTAGTATCGGATGTTTCTTACCTAATTTTTTTGTAGTATCTACAATCTACTATATATCTAATTTTTTGTAGTTTCTAAATTTTTTTGTAGTAGAAGTCTGAATTTGTGCCCGTTATTTGGCAATAGACTCAACCCCTATTCCATGGTGGGAAGTAAAATTTAACAGAAAAGCAATAAGTGTGGTTAAATATTTCAGTTCATTTATTTAATTGTTATTTAGTGTAATGGGAACAATCTACAATAATATCTTTTCCATATGAATGCACTGAAAACATTTCTGAAAATATCAATTTAAAACCATAATCTCTAATCTTTTTTTTATTAAAGTAGACTCGTTAAAATTAAACGCATGATATAGCAGATTTATGCATCAAGAACGTCAAAGTGATATTGCTCTTTGGCGCCATTTCTACAATTTACGTCTTTCTTGACGTCATGAACATAATAATTCCAGTAGCATTCGAATCAGTCAATACGACGATGATTTGAGTGATTGAAACCGTTTATTCAATCATATGCACTCGCGCAGCGGTCAACGCTCCCTAAGGTCTGATTTACTGGGATCTATTTATATGGATATAGGTATTAAAATAATTTTCACAAATTTGACATGTTAATATATATGTAATATATATATTAACATGACATGTTTAATATATATATATAATATATATATTAACATGTCAAATTTGTGGCATGGCTAACCATAGGTAGCCTGTATTTTGAAACATATAAATAAATATTACATAACCTTACTAAATTTCATTAGTAATGGTGGCAGGGTCATAGGAATTTTAAAATCAAAGATAAGACTATGAATAATGTTTGAACAAATTATTGTTTTAAATGAATATATTTGGAGTTAAAATACATAAAAGGCATGAGAAACTGAGGTCAATGCTGGAAATAGTATGTAGTACTTTCAAGACAATATGAATGTATATATGTGAAAATACATGACATATCTATTGACTTACTCTTATACGATTGTCACCCAGCTCAAGCAATTCCAACTTGGCCAAATGATTTAAATTCTTGATCTCGGTAATTTTGTTTGAACTAAGGAATAGTTTTTTTAGATTGCACAGCTTGTCTAAGCCAGCAATTTCCTTTATTCTGTTAAAAGACAGGTCGAGTATTCTGAAATAAAACAAACAATTATGGTCCTGTTTCTTCAATGTAACACACTGAGGCAAGATGTATAGATGAATATTAAATATCTATATAAATGAAATGATAGGGATTTGTCCTGCATACATCACGGAAAACTACTGGATAGATTTCCATTAATTCTATGAAACATTACTTAGATACTTGACCCTTAGCAAATAAAAATATAGAGATATCGTCATTTAACATAAAGTTATTAAATTTTCAAAAAACAACTAGTAGTCATGTAATCTACTTTGTGCCACTTGTTCTCGAATTAACTAAACTAGATAATTTATATACTTTAGCTACTAACAGTGAAATGAAAAGTTCACAAACAAATTTTTTAACCAATGTGTGTATATTAGCTTTTGGTTTTTTATGTTTTTTCCTCTACAAATATAATAGATTGTTAAAATTATAAGCTACGCTGACAGAATGGCTGGTATAAGCTAGTAAATAATATAAAGTAAATAATATGAAAAACAATATTTTTCAGATTCTGGATATTTATGTATTCAAGTACATAATAATTTATAAGAGAAATAAAAAAATAAGGTTAAAAATAAAAAAAATACATATTTAAGTCATTGTTGATGTACACATTTTATTTATGCTACATAATAAAAATGATTAGATAAACTTAAGATATTCTGACTAGATTCATGTCATGCTATTGAGCATTTCTTATCAGAGTTGTCAAATATTTTAAAAAATAATAGTGGAGAATCGTGCTGTAAGGTCTTTAAATTAACCATCATACAATAATATTAATAAACACCCCACACACTCAAGTTTTTGTTCAATCAAATACATATATATGTACATACAAAGTATATTTACTTACTCTAAATTCACCAGATTGTCCAGATTCTCAATAACTGTTATCTGATTGTCATTGAGCTCAAGTTCCACCAGTGTTGAGAGTGTGTGCAGACCCTCAATCTTTTTTATTAAATTCCAGCGTAGATACAACCTAGGATGTTCAAAAATTACACATTCAATATCATATAAGAATGCTGACTTAGAATAATATGTTTTATATGGTAGATAAGGTAAGATCTACATTAATTATGTTTACACATGTGTTTGTATGTAGAATTATGTTTGTTTGTATGTACATATTTTCTTGTTTATTCTCTTGTATCACTTTTCAGTATTTTCCTATAACCCAAGGGCAACTGGAAGACCATATGGCTACACATTAAATTAAGCAGAAATTTTATTCTCCTTTTGAAATGCTCACTTTTTACATTATTAAATAAAAAGAATTGGTAATTATGAATTACAGTAACCATCTAATCCATGTATATGACATGTTTATCAAAATAACAACTGTTTTATAATATTGTGAAATTCCAACTATTACTGGCAAAGAAAACAAGTCATATTCCTGTCTGGAAATCAAAATAGTCCATTTTGTTCAATAGTACTTTAGCTGCAAGAGCAAGGACAGTTTTAATGTTGCTAATTCAACATATTGTTAAACAGCATTCCATGTCTTGATTTACTTTGTTTAGTACTAACTGGGTAAAAAACCAAATAAACTACCAGGTGTTTTTTTCAACAGAGGACAGGCGATATTATTACTACACTCTCACCAAAAAGAGATGTTCATTTGCTATTGAACTAAAAAAAAAATTAAAATATTTTGTGTTTTTGGTTTTGCTTTAGGAGTGGTGACGATTTGGGGAGATTCATGTTCAACAGTGGACATCTAGCAGCTGACAATGATGATATTTTTGGTTTAGGTCATACTTCACAGGCCATATTTCAGAACCCAATAAAGCTTTGGGCTCTCTGGCATAAACCTCTATGGGGCAAACCCCAATATTGCAATGTAATACATAATATAACATCTGTAGATATCTCAAATTTGTGATTATAAGGGGATTATTAAAGCTTCTATTACAAAATATATACATATATACAAAAATATAAACATATAAATCTTTTTATTGTCCCACTGTTGGATATAGGATTTCTTTCTAAATCAGAAGGGTTAATATTCAATGTTGTTATTTAATTTGATTATTGATACTGAGTCAGATAACAAAATAGGTGTATTGGTGTTTATGCATGGTTCAGTTGTTCCATGAGTCATAGTGTTACACAATAATTGAGTTGGCATTGATGATGAAAGATATGTGAAACAACATTATATTATTGACAATCTAGGGGGACTTATGGATTAATTAATTGCAGTTTAGTTTATAATATACAAATTTATCCATTCAAATTAAAATGTTGGGTTCATTCTACTACGAAGATTCTCAAACAGTTATGATAAATTTTTACCTCTCCAAGTTCTTCAAGGGCTCTAAGTTTTCTATTTTTCCAATTCTACCGTGATTTAAGTCCAGTTCATCAGTGTTTTCATTGACGATTATGAGCTCTCGAGTTTCCTCCTCTGCAGCCGGCGGGGTGCCTGGTGGCGGAGGTGAAGTCACTCCATCGTCCCTAGCACCTTCACCATTTACCTCTTTCTCTTCCTTGATCTCATCAGCTTCATTATTAGCCATAGGTGTATCCTGGTTCTCTAAATATCAAACAAACTTCATTATATACAAACGAACGCATGACATTAGTTATTCAACCGGAAAAGTATATTTTACGCACGTGCCATAATTATGTTATGTCGCAGAAAGTATTGACATCACCTATAAAAACAAATGAATGTACGTTATTTATTAAAGTTACAAATTAAAATAATTTGAACTTCCGAAATATCAAGAAGCATTAAAGGTTCTACTTGCTGTCAAACATTGACATTGATTAACTGTGTAATTAAACAATGCAGCAAACAGCATAACAACAACCATACATTTTATATAATAATCTATAAATTAATAAATTTAGTTTATACGAAACTACATGAGTCGCCTTATTAATTTATATTTATCAGGTTTTATATAGCTCTACGTTCATTCGATATTAAAAATAAATGTAGTATTTTCTATATTCATACATAGGATCAGGGTTATAATACAGTCTGTGAATCTGTCATTTTGATTAGTTCCCATGGCTTTTGTTTTGACTCCGCCAAATTTGAAAATAAAATTTAAAAATTTAATTCATGATGAAATTCTGTAAAACCTAAATGATATATTAATCTAATTGTTCGATTTGGATCTCATTAGATTAATAAATAGTAAGAATGGAAGAAATTAATGACCAGCATTGTAACGTAGAAAAATTCGATATCAAAATAAAGACTAAATCAAGAGACGGTTTAATATTGCAACTTCACCACACTATTCGCGGATTGAACGGCAACCGACGTATACGGTTTTCATCGGCGGCTTTTGATGATGCACATGAAAAACTCGCATGTGTCGATAACGCCGGCAACATTTTCATTTTAGATTTTTATGAACTTAAATTTTGGAAATTGACGTGTAAGGCACCTTGTTCTGCATTACATTTTGTTCCAAATAAACAAGATACGCTTGTCGTCGCTAATACCAAACAATACGACATAAATTTTATGGACATAGAAACCGGATGTATTTCGATCACCTTGAAGGGTCATACAGCCCCTATTAGCAATATTTCCTTTTCAAATAGCAAAGTAAACAACTTATTGACGGCCAGTATACAAGAAGCTGTTTTATGGGAACTTAAAAATTATACTAAATACTTTACTTTGAATACATATCCAGGAGCTCAGATACAACAAATTTTATTTACTCCAGCTGGCGATCATTTAGTTGCCTGCTTTCAGAATGATACAGTTCAGATATGGAAGCATGAAAATATGAAATCTATTAAACAAATAATCCCAAGTGATTTGAAACATATGAAAAGTTTGGCATTCACTGTTAATGGCCGAGCAATGGCTATGGCAGGGCTCTGCCCTACATTAATCCTCTTTAGTATGGATACATGGAAGGCATTAAAATCTTTAGACTTAACAAAATACAACATATCAGGAGCCCATCAAATAGCATTCATACCACAAATATTTGATGGTGGTGCAAATAAAATTCTGGCTATATTAAGCAGTGATTGCATATTATACCTTATGGATTTAGAAATGCATAAAGTCATACATAGCATTCAACCCGAGTCATCCGGAATCCGTAAATTTGTTGCAAGTCCTACAGGAAAATATTTCCTGTGCATCCTTCAATTGGGTGAAGTAAATATTTATAATTCATCAAATGTTATGGAAATTGCCCAACATTCTATTCAATCTCCAGAAAAAAATGTTCCACCAACACCTACAGCCAAATGTGCTGAACATACTCCAAAATCAGTTGAATGTTCCACAAAAGCTGAAGTGGAGCAAAAGATGAGAGTTTGCATGGAAAGTGCTAGACTGAGAAGAATATTGATGCAGTATGGGGAATATCCAGATAAGTTCCGTTCAATAATTTGGAGATCACTTCTTCTCACACCAAGAAATAGAGCAGCCTACTCTAGTTTAGTAGACAAAGGATTTCACCCTGCTTATGAGGATATTGAAAAACAGTTTACTATTCACAGTTCCATAACACTGAAAAGTTTGAAACGGTTATTATCTTGCCTTGCACATTGGTGTCCGCTGTTTGGTGTTATGAAGTTCTTGCCTGGTTTTGTTTTTCCTTTTGTAAAGGTACTGCAGAAAGATCCTCTTTTACTGTTTGAATGTGTGGCTACTGTCCTCCTCAACCAATGTCAACTTTGGTTTGAATATGCACCTTTTCCACCAATAAGTATCTTAGCAATTATTGAAAATGTTCTTGGAGAACATGACCAACAACTTCTTGACCATTATTGTGCACTTGGAGTAACCAGTCAAACTTATGCCCTGAAAATCTTAGAAACTGCCTTCAGTGAAATATTGACATGCTCTGAGTGGTTGATACTTTGGGATCATATTCTCAGCAATGAACCATCGTTTATTCTAATGGCTGTGGTATCTTATAATATTGTACAGAAAAATGCTATAAGAAGATTGAAAAATCAAGAGCAACTTGAAAATTTTTTTCACATGCAAAACCCTATTGATAAAAAGATGTTTCTGAAAAAGGCTTATGTTCTATTAAAATATACACCTGAAGATATACATCCGAGGAGATTTCAAAACAATTTTCAAGCACTTGAAAAAGGAGACTGTTATCAACAATTCAGTGGATACCCAAAAGTAACAATTTGTTTGAAATTGGCTAAAAAAGAAAGAAAGAAATTAAATAACCATAAAAGAAGTACCCTAAGGGAACTAACAACTAGAAGCCAAGAAAAAGAAATAAATCAACGGTTACAATCGAGAGACTCGGATTACAGAGCCGTGTTTAGTGATGATGATGACAATTACGAAGTTTGTTCAAATGTAAGCGACCGGTTGAAAAAACGAGATAAAAAAACTCGACATATCAGTATGAAAACTGAAGAAGATCGTAAGAAAACAATAAAAGATGATTTGATAGAGAGTATTATGTATCCGGTGAGTGTTCATGTCAATAAGAATACGGGACATTCCTCTAAAAGAGACAGCAGTAGAGAACGAGTTACAACATATGATACGAAATGTTCAAAGACGAAACCCAGAAAATCTCCAGATAAAAAGAATGCTGTTTTAGAGAAAGAAATAGAAAAAATAATGAAAAGTTGCTCAAATTCGGAATCTTCCGACTCTTGATGCGTTAAACATGTGATGCTGTTATTATATTTGTGATATTTAAGCTTTAAATGTGTAGTTATTGTTTGGGCGTCATAAATATATACGGACTATAAATGCAAATAACTAATTTATTTCAAACAGTTTATTACTTAATGTTCATACACTCACACTACATTAATATCAGAAACAAAACTACCCTTTTCAAATTTAATTGTAAAGCCCTTCAGTCTTTTCTACTTGCCGGTCGTGGGATTGTAGATTTTACGTGACTAAATTTTTTCCGTGTAGCACTAAGATTCGGGGTTGCGTCTGTTACGGATTTCGACGGTCGAACTGGTGTCAATGTTTTTGGTTTCATTAAATCTGTAAAAGATATGATATCAAAGTGTGTAGAGATATGATAAAGAATTGAGATTTCTATAACATTTTATTTCAAACCTGCTGTATGCATTGCTGTTGAGTAACTAGTATACAGATTTAAAAATAAGATGTCACGATAAATTAAAAAGACATTAACAAAATGTATTCAAACAATTAAAATATGATGGAAAAGGGAATTAACGATATTTATAAAGCAGCCTAGGCCAGATTCTTCACTAGATAACCAGGTACTAAAAATCTAATATTATTCTTCTTGATCGTGTTCAAAGGCCGATACCACCAAAAGCGGCTTTGTGAATCGTCTTTTGAGTCCTGCAGCGAATGTTAAAGTCTGATAAAATTGACTTGGAGACTTTAAAAATAATTTTTTTCTCAGTCCCTAAGGTATGTCGTGTCCAGATAGCTACAGATTATGAAATGTGCTTACTACTCAGTCTGTTATTTTTGTTGTCTTCATTCTTTAGCTTTTCAAGTTTAGTCATAGCCGGACTATTTTTCCTGAACTTGAAAATATTTGGTGATATCTTTCTTAATTTGGATGTCTTTCCATCTAAGGATATTTTTCCCGTTGCTAGATTCGATGTAGATATGCTTTCAATTTTTCTTAGTTTATCGGAAAGATCTTCCTGGGCTGTTACTAAGCCGGATAGATTCGGACTTGATGCGAATTGAGGTTTTGAACTTTCAATTGGCTGAAAAATTACGTTGACGTTATTTATTCGATCAGAAATCATTATAGACAAACAAATCATTATAGACAAACAAAAAAAGTAAACAGTGATCGAATGTGATCATTACTAATATGTAGCATCTATTCAGGGTTCTCATTGTCATACAGCGTATCATTAAGCATTTTTGTAAGGTACCTTTAAAACAGATATTTTTGAAACATCAAGCACGAGGGATGACATAGAGGAATCATGTTTGCCATCCTCATTTAACTCCCTGATAACTGATGATAATCTGTTTCTTAGATCCTCAGCCATTTTCTCTGCGGTAATCAAGTTTTCTAACATGCCTGTACTCGGAGTTGCTTGAATTGGACTGGAATATTAAATTATGATCATTAAAAAAAAATACGATATCCAATTAAGCAATAAGCGTGATTTTATTTACCCCGATATTCACCTTGACGTTTTATTATTCCTTCTCATGCTGCCAAGAGACGAAGATAGTGTGTATGTACTCTGTCTCTGGCACATTGGTTGTACCTAAAATTTTGACAAAATTTCAGTATTTTTTATTTATGAAAATGATTTCTATTCTCCTTTGAATAGCGAACAAGATAATGTTAAAAATCATTTATTAGAGCAAGAGCAGAAAATTACTTTCTTATCTGCTGCAGCAGCATTGGAAATTTCCGTCGTGTTCTGTTTTTGGAGTAATCCAGGCTCTGGGAGTGTTTCTGATGTCTCTTTATCCGCGGTCAGGGTGTCCAGGGAGCGGTATCGTTTAGGAGTTTCCAATTTTAATTGGTAATGTCTGAAATTTGAGATCCATATTTAATTTTACAAGACATCCGAAATTTTAAAAATGTGTTGAAGTATATATATTTAAAAAATCAAATAACAGATTAAGTTCACTGGTCAGTGGGGGTATACTAAGACAATCATCTCAATCTTTGAAATCCTGTGTGATAGTCTCTGTGATTGACATTGAAAGGGACACAACTAACTACACTTAAAACGAATGTATATTAATTGGACTAATGTAATTAAAAGTCATTCGTCGTTTTACTATAAAAAAAAAAAGTATAAACTGTGTAACTGCCTCGTTGGTCGAGTGGTTGCAAGCGCGACTGCCGATTAGGAGGTTCTGGGTTCAAATCCCGGGTCGGGTTCTATTAGATTTTTATAATTTAGAATTTCTAGTAGTGTCTCGGAGTCTGGAATTGTGCCCGGTATATGGCAATAGGCTCACTACCTATCCCATGGGACTTAAACGTAACTGGTGAAACGTGGGAGTGTACTACACTCCTCTGCCTACCCCACCGGGGATTACAGG
>DWFT01000683.1:0-10979 GCA_018246795.1 Microceris patrobas patrobas
AGCTCCCGCCAATTGCAGCGAGGTCGCAGTGGAGACTACAGAGCGTCGTACCAAGTGTCAAGCATGAAGAAAAGTAAAACAAAAACAGACGATACGGCGAGACACTGAAATGGAATGATGCTCCAAACTTCCTAATTACTCCCATTATTGGACACAAACTCGTAAATCATCATCAAGAACAGCATCGGGGTGGGTAGCACCATGAGAGGACTTTGTCAACTAATTAAGTGGGAAAGCTGAAACAGATATATTACACGATATCCCCGCTTCGCACCGTTTGTTCTCATTAACAACTCCGGCGGTTGAACTCTTTATTTATTGCGTCGTAAATCAAATTATAATTTAATAGCAATTTGCTTTTTTTTTTCCTTTTTTTTACAGAATTCTATATTTGAAAAGTTATAATAGATTGTGTATTTATAACATTGAGATATTATTAAAGGTATTAAAACAGTAAGTGTTATCGTCGTTTATTTAATTAAATATTATTTTGAATAGCTTATAACAAAAAATTCAGATATAAAGTGGGAGTACTACATTCCTTTGCCTACAACTTCGGTGAAATACAGCCGTGATGCTACGTTGCACCATTGCACAAATATAGCTACGAACAAAGATTATGGAAACAGTTATAATTAAATCAGATATTGCTTCGTGGCAATCCATTGTTAACAAATTACATTAAACAATTCTGTACGTACAGGTACATTTAGATCATTGTAACGTAGCTTTAACATAATTTATTAGAAAAACATTGTTTTCAATATGTTTATTATACAGGTAATATAGCAAGCAGGACAAATAATTAATGATGAAGGAATTGCTCCAAAACCGGCCTGTATGTATGAACAGATTGATAAGTGCAGATAAAGTATCTAGAGATATTTGGCATTCAGTGTACCCTGTCTACCCTGTAAGGTACGTGCCTTGATGTAATAATAATAGTAAGATATGCAACGCTCAACATATTTAAATAGCATTGTTTTAACTTACATTTAGCAATCACTTTAACGTGTGTTTCATGAAGCGACGAAACTAAAACCGCTTTTCATATTATAAGAACGCAAGGGCCGCTAAAAGCCCTTGTGCGATGCGAGAGCCCTTGTGAAAGCAGCTAAAACAGGCAGCGCCTTCAGATACACTGAAAAACTTTGCGTTAGAAATTTTCAACCTAATATTTTAATTTCTCTACGATGCTTTTAATTAGATCTTTATTAAACTATGTTAACAATTAATATTACACCGCTTTTGACAAATAAAATACTGTATACCTAAATATTTTTAGAGTGAAATCAATGGATCGTATTCAATACCAAAGTTCAAATATAAATAAATCGAATTTATGACTACACTAAAAATGTATAAAATTAAAATGTAAAATATGTATCAAAAAAGCTTTTTTAACGTTTAAGCACTATAGAAAGAAGACTTTACAAATTTAAATATAGAACAACGACGAATACATTTTTGATGAAACTCAAATAACAATGTACTCGTACATTTAATTAAATGTACATAAAATATACAAAGTCCATATCAAATTATAAAATAAAAATAAATAATTATAAGACCTCGGGAGGTGGTGTGAGAAATAAAATATGAAACAGCATTCACTGACTGCAATTATTTGAAAAGAAACAGCTGAGGTATGCGACAAGAGGTCCGCAGAAATATAAAAAGTTGTATAAAATGTTATTACTTTTAAGAGTTAGTATATTTCTAGTTAAAGATAACTTTAACTCACGGATATTGGCTAGTTTTATTATACTCGACACAAGGTGTTCGTAGATGTAAGACGTAGCGAAAGGAGTTAGCACGTTAAAGTGGCAGTGGGCTGATCACATATGTTGTAGAACTGATGGTCGTTGGGACAGACAAATTCTAGAATGGTCAACACGGACTGGCAGGCGTAATGTGGACCGATGATTTTAGGAAGGCCGCTGGTAGTGGCTGGAAGAGATTTGCGGAAGATCAAGTGTTGTGGGACACCTTGGGAAAGGCCTATGCCCAGCAGTCGAACGGAAAAGGCTGACGTGATGACGATGGTGACCAAGATATTCATGACTTAGGATATTAGTGGATACTGATGATAAATATAACGCCCATTTCGAACAGACATGTTGATCTTGATAATCAATGAACCTGTATTTGTTTAACTCCAACAATACAGCCAAAACAAGAAATAGAATGTATAATTGCAATACGTTTTAGCAACCTGGAATACATATAAACTGACGCCTGTATTTCCCCAAAGCGGTAGGCAGAGGTGTATAAAACACTCCCACGACTCACCAGTTGAGTTTTACGTCCCACCATGGTACAGGGGTCCCATCTATTACCATATACTGGACATACTTATGTTTACCAAAATTATACCATATCAAGATATAAAAGCTAATAAAGCATATACGCGTAAAACAGATACATATATATACATATAGTAAACATAACTAATTGTACATTTGACTTTTCCACCTTCCCCAGCTGTGTTAACACGAATAGAGGCATATAATAAAATCGTAATAGTTTCCAGGAAAAATGGATGTAATTAAATAAGTGATTCCCGGTAGCGGGTAATAACATTTTCATTAGACTAATAATCTAATAAGTTGTCACATAAATAGTCATATTATCATCTTGTAAGTATCAAGGGCAGTATAAATGTCACGTTGATATACACAACTGGGTCGATATAAACACAACTAACTGATAAGTCGTTGGAATGATTACGTATTCGTATGTATGTCTTCTAGAAGTTCATACGACCGCTCTTTTTTCGGACAATGTCAGACGTCAACGCTGATTATTGGCTTTATATCGCCACGCCGTGTCCCTTTGTAGGTAAGCTGGGAGCACTGAATGTCAACTATCCTTATTCTTATAGACATGGCGCATTTATTCCATATTCAAGAGAGTGATCCCTTCGTACACAAGCCTTTGACTCCCCAAGTTGTAAGCATATGTCTTAACTATTTAATGAAGATAGGTGAGTATTCAATTGTTGATTGTACACAAAACTCCAATTAAATAGAAGTGATATTTTCATATTCCATTTGAAAATTTAGTTCGAAAAACTACACTGAAATTAATTGCATTTAAAATTCTTCTTCCTTCTCCATGTTGTAAAAAGCATATTGCAAATGTATCTTCTGTAAGTGTTTTATTTGTGCTTTTGGCGTAAAACAAAGTCGTATGTGAACTATATATAAAACATGACAGGATATACTTGACATTATTTCGATTCACAACCGGACACGAAACACACATACTGCTTGATTATTACAGGTATATTTCCGCGTAAAAGTAAGTAATTATAACAAAGAAAATCTGTAGTAGGTACCATATATGTAGAGGCGGAAACAGTGCAAGTATCCAACTTGCAGAGTCATTCGATTCGTTCTATTACAGTCATTAGGTGTGAACAGCCCGTAACAAAACCTTTGTCTCGTGTTGTTTGGGCGCCTCGTGCGAAATATGAACAGTCTTGCCGCTTCGGCTGCGCAAAAAATAAACATGTGAGAAGAAACTTCTATGTGCCAAGTTGATTCTATTATATCAAGTGTATTAATGATACAACACAACGGACATCACGATTTGTTCTGAACACAAAGTTTCTTACGGTCCTTTGTCAGTTGATACTTATAAGATGGATAGTCGACTAATATTACTCAGTAGAAAAGAAAAATATTTTAATTCCTTAGTCATAAAACGGACAAAAATTTAACCGATTATAATACAATTATTTATAATGATAATAAATGTCGAAGAAACATGACAGGTCTGTAATATAGGTATTGCGATTTGATAACTATTATTACGTAAGTCATATACTGTCTTACGATGAGTAATCAATATTGGAAGCGGTAAACCGTGTAAGAAAATTATACTAAGTCTACCATCATCATCATCAGCCTACTCCCGTCCACTGCTGAACATAGGCCTGTCCATAGCACGCCACTGAGCTCGATCTTCAGCTCTGGCAAAAAGCAAAGTGGCTGGCAGCGATTGGATAAAAAGAGCTGAATATCGAGCTAACTCTATCAAAATACTAAATATCTGATATCTTTGAATCAACTTCCGAAGTACAATTAAGAAGCACATCGCAACTTCATAACTCATATATATTAAGCAGTGTTCACGAGTTATACATTTTCGTTCATGTCGTTTGTAGATCCGAGTTTCGCAAAGCGTACATTTTAATATCACATAATTGGACCGCTGACATGAATTCCTGCTCAATTTAAATTCTTAAGTTAATAAAATCCCGTGCGAATGAGTGAGAGAAAATGCTTATTTCCGGTATTATAATACACACCAATGTTTTATGTTCAAATTTCATAGATAGAACAGAAAACATCGATTATTATTGATATGTGATATGTGGCACGTTGATATACAATTGTATATATATTTGATTCGTTTTACTGTACGACATTACCTTTAATTGATATGGGATAAAACCGGATATATTTACAAATAAGAATCTATTTCATTTGATACTTTCATAATAGAGTCTCATTTGAAAGAAAATAAGTTTTTCTGTATACAAATACGAAAGAAGTACGAAATATACAGGTATGAAAGTTATATAACAACTCGAGACACTTTATCAGGGAGTGTTAAATGTGTAGGGATACGAATGTCCTGTGACAGAAGGCGCAGTAGATAATCCGTGCCGAAGTTGACCCCGTGAAATAACTTCGCGATGACTTTTACTGCGCGCGCCCTAATTCTTCTGACAGGATACGGTTTTATTTTGCAAGGAAAGTTCGTTTGAAACCTGTTTGAAAATTTATGAACTCGAAAAAGATATAAGGTTCAGCTGCTATAAATCTTTATTACGATGTTTTCATTGCAAAAAATTTGAAATGGCAAAAAACTTTAGATGCCAAAACTGGCACGCTTACGATACAATTTGATTAAAAAGTGATAAAACGGAAATTCCCTTAATAAAACTTATTAGCAATACGATCGACAATTAAACTTTTTATGTATACGATAATAGCTTTTATTTTGCTTGTAATACTAACGATTGTTGACTGTCGCAATACAACGAATTTGATATCGATACACGTTTTCTAAAATGGTAATTAGCCGCCAGATCACGACCCTAATTAGTTTTTTGAAATTCGAAAACACCGGTTACAATGCAATTCGAATTTGGAACAACAGTAAACCGAAAACCACATGACGCAATACATTTTAGGTATTGATAATTAGGCAGGTGTCCATGTTTGAACAATTGTCGCGTCCTGGCTGCCAGTGGATAATTGGCGTAAATTAAACTCATTAGACTATCCGCAAACGTAATGTCACAATTACAGGTTGGCCCACAAGGATATTAACGGATAATAGTTCCGCATATACTGTGTGTTGCAAACAAACAAAGCATATTGCTTATTACTGCGTTAATTGTAAGTAGACGTTGGAACAGTGTAGCAATGTTGCCATAATTGATCTTAATGGGAATATTTTTAAACTAAAGTGACCGTGTAATATCATGTATTTAACTAACTATAATGATTGTTAAAGACAGCACAGAATTTTTAAATCGCCCCCATTTCTATTCAGCAATATGTAAAAACTTCAAAACCGATAACCGACCAACTCACCGATACATCCTTCTTTATGTTCGTTACTCCCAATCAGCTCCTAGTGTCGAAATGACAGTTATTACTTTGTTTTCAACAAATATATTGTCACAATGACTGCCTCGTTGGTTGGATGCTATTATATTTTTCTAATTTAGAATTTCTAGTAGTGACTCGCAGTCTGAATCTGCGCCCGGAGTATGGTAATAGGCTCACTACCTATTCCACGGGACTTAAACGTAACTGGTGTAATGTGAGAGTGTACTACACTCTTCTGCCTACTTCTTAGGAGATTACAGGCGTGATGGTATGTTTTATTGTCACATTTACTGTTCTTCCAGAGCTGATAACAAGCGACACAACGCATGTCACTGCTGGTTATGGGTCCAGTGGACAGTTTAATAACATATTTTCATGATTCTTAAAGTCGGCAATACATACCTATATTATTATATCATCTTCCTTTACGGGATAGACAGAGACCACCGTGTGCCAAATATACATATGTATCTATCCTTACATACCTTACGTGTTTAGTACCGACATGGAGTGCATTTAAAGAAGCAGATTTGACTATGAACACAATCAGCCTTAGTGTTTATTTGTAGTTTGAAACGACTGTAGTCCTCTCACCCTCGACTCCTAGAGAGTGTTCTTTTCAAGCAAGTGCTTAAATAACATTGTTGAGTACAGGATGAAGCAAGTTCTTAAACAAAATCTTTAAGGGATTACAGGCGTGAAGTTATGATATTGTAAATGATTTACATCTAATTATTTCATATTAAAAGATCCAATATTTGGCACAATTATTAAAGTATTAATGATCGTTTTAAAGTATTTCTGCTTTAATCTATTTATTACATCATCAACCCCTCCTTCCTACTCTCAGAAAGAGAAGGCTGAATTCAACCACGCTAGCAAAATGTGGGTTGGCAGAATTCATGTATCTTAGACAATATAATCAATAGAAAATATTAAGGTGAACAGATTTCATCAAGATGTTCTCCGTGACCGTTACAGCAAATGACAACCCTGAAATGCACATAATTTTGGTAATTAAATAGTATGCGCCAGAAATTAAACTCAAGACCTTCCTAGTCGGTGAAAAAATCAGCCTAAATTCTAAATTACTTTGTACGAAAACATTCCTACTAGCTCTCATTCTCTCTCTTTCTATGACTACATAATATCCAACACTTAAAGAGTATTATATTTATGAGCATAATTATAAACTATCCCCGCTTTTCATAATTGTCTCCTGGCGTGAGAGGGCGCACTCACCGCAAATGTTAGAAAATGTCCTCTTTGCGACTTTAATCAACGAATGGATAATCATTTGAATTTTGCTTGAAATACCGCGTTTAAAACTAATAAGAAATGAACACAGCTAACGGAAATGTTCGGCAAAAGGAGGTTGTAGCATAAAAGCAATAAAAAAACAAAGCTATTCCTTTTTTAAAATTCGAATACTATAAAGGCAAAAAAAAGATAAACCTGTTCTTGTTTTAAACTTCGAATACTATACCGTTTACTGATTTTCTTTTTAATTTCTCATCATAAAGCTTACGGGTGTCTATTACGCAAAGTGAGCGACTCGCTTTCAACTCCTGAGCTAATTCCCCCTTCTGATTGTGTGCTTTGAGAACACTCTTTGCGTATAAATAAAACGCTCTGAAGGGAAACGTGAGTATTAATGCTCAAATCTGTCATACAACAAAGCGAGTACACTCAGCTGGAGGTTTCATACCAACGAACTATATATGTGGAGTAATGAACACGTGAGTTCTCACTCTACCTGATTGTCAGTTGTCGTGAGAACTACCGTCTGTAAACTTGAAGCATTTAGTAGGGATTGTGGTAAAAATCCTCCCGCTCCATTTCATTCTGATGTTATGTTTTTACAGATACTAGTATAACAACTTTAGTTTTAATTTTTATTGAAACGTTCTTAATGTTTTTCTTTATAGTTTCAATTTGTTTTCTCTGTTTGTTTCAATTACATTTCTTTTATTTTCTCTTGCGAGCGTACGATTTAATAATTAATGTTTATTCGTATTTTTAATGACGATAGTATATTTAAAATCATAATGTACATACGTTGTTATTGTATTCAATACAATTCAGTATTAGAAATATGAACGTATGGCTTCAGTAATTTAAATAGAGTCTGTATCAAGTATAAAAAAGGGTTATTAATCATTTTAATGACGTCAAGTTTCCATATCCGCAAGCAAACAATACATTTCCATTAATTAAAGTTAGTTATTGCGATATATTTTCAATTAATGGTAATGAGATAGATAAAAAACTTTGTTTTATTAGCCAAAGTAATTAATTATATTCCTGTAGCGAACTAATATTAATGAGTATGACTTTCAGTTATATTCATGTAATTTTTTTTTTTGCCTTTATTGTTTTTTAACAAAAGGCGGACTTAATGCCAAGTGGAATTGTCTACCAGTCAACCCAGGTGATGATGGAGAGTTGTAGTAGGCACCTAGTCATCTAATAGACTAATTTCACATAGAATTAATGACATTCAAAATCACATATATAGGTAGACATATAAACTTAATATCTATATATATATATCGATTATCATTTTTATCGGCAGAACCCTTCCTATATATTCAAGTGCAGTGGAGCAAGAGATAAAACCGAAAAAAAATACTCAGCATACTCCTTTTCATATTTATCCACCGCTGAGATTCAGCCCTTTGTCCGAAGTAATATGGCGGAAATATCAGCGCTACACCTACGTACTCCTACCACAAAGAAAATATATTCTTATGCTTACACTTACACACACACACGCGCGTGTTGTTGTTGACACTGACAGAAATACATCGGTTAAAGAATTGGATCTTAATAATTGACAGCATTTTTATAATCTAGTCATAACATACACAAAAAGAGTGGTTATTTAAGTGAAGAAATTCGGAATCGAGCAGACAGCAGTTCCTAATAGCCACTATTCATATACTTCTGGAACTTTCAAGGGAGCTCAAATAAGACTGTAAGGAAATGACTGTTAATTTAGCCAGTCTAATTAGTGCAAGTATTTAGAAAGACTATACGTGTCTATACAGTGTGACTCTGCAATAACAAGCTTTATTATATCATGTAATTATCATTTGTATGAGTTTTGTACCATAATTATACTGTCAAATTTATAATGTCATATAAATGATACAAACCAACCGTCCAGACCCATTGGAGTTTAATGTACCGTATGGTCGTCTGTATCCAGCTTAACACGCCCGTAGACAGCTGATGTCAGTTACAGATCCGTAGCTAAACCTGATAACTAAATAGGAACGTTTAACGTGTCGATAGAAAGACGGAATCTTGTCACTAATATAACACCAATTTTATTAGCAAATTGTACTTTGCTATATTATACAGAAACTATAAGGATTTTTCTCTTGTCCTATATTGAGATATTATAACTGTAAATATAATTAGCGTTTGCTAATTGTTAATTGATTAAAATCATGCTCTAAATAAAACCAAAGAATTTTTTTCTTACATAATTTCTCAGAGAATCTCAGAGAATTACTGGCCTTAATTTAGATAAGTAAGTAATCAATGAATATTTTCATTTTATAATTATACTCAAGTAGTTTAACTTATACTGCAATTCTATTACAATAATTATCGTTACAAACATATGTTAATTTAAAGTTGATTTTATGTTAATGTTTTATTTTATGCTGATTTTATGAAAATGTTAATTTTGTGTTTGAACGCCATCTATTGCAGAGTAATGAAACTATCACCAGTTTAACTCACACGCATTAAGCCCGTTTGATCATTGGAAACAGCATGAATTGATCAGAAAGCCGTAGGTATAACATCGATTATTCATTTAACTTCACCTCATGAACAATGGTAATAAAAGTTCATTAATCATTTTCATTAATAGAGTACTAGTTTAAATTTTTATATTCCAAATAGATAATATACAGCGAACTATAAATAAATTATCTTTCCGTCTGTGTGTACAAATAAACATTTTCATTTGACTCGTACACTTCTTTACATTACTCCCTTGCATGGAACACAGTACATATTTCTTTTACATCCTTGGTATATAATGTAAATTTATTCATTAATAGGTATATCGTTATAAATGAATATATTAAATGAGAGCATTCATGTTTATTTATTGAACTATCATTCTACGTCCGAAAAAATACGACTTCCAAAAAGAATCTTGTAATTATATCAATCGTCAACTTGAACACTAACAATACAATTTTTTCTTCATCGCACACGCCATCAAGAAAAGAACTGGAGGGAAAGCTCGGAATTTTTTCAATTAATTTCCATATTTATAATATATTTTATGTAACAATTTCAATAAACAAGCTTTGAGACCTTTTACAATTACTTCACGCTTCTCTGTTATCTTATATTGAATAAAGAATTGGAATAAACAATCTCTGAGTGTTTTTACAATAGATTTCCCCGTGTAGCTAACATCAACAATCGGCTTCAGCCGCAACGTTTTCTTCGTTACCTGGAACTGGGGTGGCGGTTATTATGAAACAAAGCCCACATTGACCCAGTAATGCAAGCTGCAAAGACAAAGAGTCAAAAGGACCCAATCAGCGGCCACTTTGTGATGTACGGTGAACAGATTGCCTAGCAATTTTACCTGCACCTTTGTTTCAGAGTAGCGCAATATTGTTTTTCCATTTAATGAGAACAACTCCATAATATATTGGCTGAAGTTACTTAAAGAGTTCTTACCATCGCTTTTACAAAGCGGGGTTTTCATCACTTAGGGCAGTTGTACCAATTAGAACTGCTCGGGTAGAGAGAAAGTCCTTAAGACGCGTAATCCTCACGCAGCACGATTAGCGTCGCAACGGGAGATGGTTCAATCGATCCATCAATCCAACACGAATTTCACCATTCTTCATTATAACTTAACTAAATCACTGCGCTATGCGTCAGTAGAAGAGGGCTAGCTTAATCAAGGCTGCAAGTCATAACTACAGGTGTCAGGCCTAGTACAACATTCCTGACACCTTTACGCAATCCCTTGTTATTCCTATAAAGTTGTTTCATACAATATACAATTCCATTGGTATTAAAAACTAAATCTCACCTACCTTGCTGTAAGTACAGAATAGTTTTACCCATTAGAGTATGTCTACATTTTGTTATATATAAATGATTTTATAGCTTTCATCTCCGTTTTTATTCGTTATTACTAAAAGAGTCAAAACATGTTTAATATAATGTTTTAATTTTTGTTGATAAATAGTCATACATTTTATACACATACATACGTTTTACACAAGTTCATACGTTACACGTTCATACGTTACACGTTCATACGTTACACGTTCATACGTTACACGTTCATACGTTACACGT
>DWFT01000684.1:0-10978 GCA_018246795.1 Microceris patrobas patrobas
ATGTAGTAGAGATTTTTTATGATTTGTATATATCATCATCATAAACAATAATATGGACAACATTAATCAAAAATGTCTTTCATTTTTATTGTACTATTTTTCAAGATCCTCTGAGATGTTGTATTTGTGTCTCTTTTTGGCAACCCTAATGCACTCTCACTTTACCTTCTCTCCTATCTCTAGCAATCTCATCAAACATTAATTGCCCCTTAAGTAAACATTGTATTGACATTTCGTTCATTGGGTTCATCTTGGTTCTCACGGGCTCTTCGACCGCTGGGCTTGGCCGACACGCCCCTACAAGGGATACTCCGGCTTTTAGACTTTAAAATGTATCTTATACTATTCATTATCTATATGTTATTTGCAATTATCGTTGCAGCGAATATCTTACGACTCAAAATTTAGTAATATTTTCAATGGATTATATGGGTAATATTATAGCTGAGCTACGTATTAAACTTATTACATGCAACGATACAGACATACAAATATGGTCTAGACATATTTTAAATTTTAAATGACTCCATCATATCCTATTAGCATGCATCTTTTAATTAATTCAGATATGTTATTTTATCGATATAATGTCAACACATAGTACACACAGTGGATAGTTTGTACCAACCAGCGAACGTAAATTCAGTCTCTTATTCATCGTACGGGGCATATGGTACTCTTCTACCGGTATTTATTACAATCCCTCGTCAGTCGATCGTCAAAATAACACTTAACCCTAAGTTTACCATTATCTGGTCAAAGTGTCCTAACTCGCCGTCGTTCAGTGAGTACGTAAAGGTTAGTAAGGACAACAGTATTTGACAATTAACAAAAGAGGGACACCTCTTGCATTATTCATGTGTCCGGTGAATGAACTCCATGGTTCTTTGATTGGTAATATCAATTTGAAATCACACTCTCTATATTGGTTATTGTAAAGTTTTCTCCTATATAGTTTTTATTTTGGCATTTGATTTTATACCCATTAAACTTACACATATGATATCTACAGTGTTCGCTGATTTATATATAGTCTTGTGCATAATCCATCACTATACATTTTCTATTTTTATTTTCGATTCACATTACCTAGTTAGATGTGTGTCGGAAAACACCGTCCACTGCCAATTCTATCGATCGGCTTGCGATTGGCGGTACGATCAAGATGTTTTTAGGCGTTCGTCATTACACGTTGTTAGGCTCGCGGGTGTGTTCCTTAATCCATCAAATTACAAGCCGGCCATCATCTTAATATCCCCCGCCCCTCAACCAGGCTTTCAATAAGCCAGTACCGCATTGATAGAGCGTAATTATAGTACAGCGAATGCGCGCGCATAAACTTGCTCGCAGCGAATTTGCGGTAACACGGTGTGCAGTTTGTATAGTAGGATTGTTTATATCCTATCGATATATGTTTTGTTTATTTGTTATATGTTTTGTTTATTCCATTTTGTTACCGTTGTTTATTCATTTCGACGCCGGACGCCAATCGATTGTTTATTCATGGGTGCAGTAATCGATCCGTACATTTTTTTCGCGGTTTGAAGTTGTCCAACAAAAAACAATATTCTAAACGGCACCGTAAAGCAACCATAGTAGCCCGCTGTGACGGTATCCGACCGAAATATGCATACAGTTCCATTTCAATGTCATCCTCATTTGCATACAAAGTTAGTTTCGGAATTCATTGTTAATGTTAATTATGTAAATTCAATTCATTATCCTTCTATTGACATTCAAAACTCACGTCGCCATGGAAGGAAATGTGTCGTAAAATTTGTTGAATAATGAGTTTAGGAATAGCTTTTTGCGTTTGTATGGGTGTCGCAATGAATAATGTGGAGAGAAATAGCTGTAATTATAGGCGTGTGGATTATCAATGGGGTATCCAAATGGATCAAGATAATTGCTTACGAGATAGCAATTTTGAAATGCGCACTCTTGATATTATGTTCTACGTTTACAATTAAGAAATCATTATTTTAAACTACACGCATTCGATACTATGATTATAAAGTTTAACTACATTTAGTAGTTGTCTCATAAATTGTATGAACACGTTCATTTTTAATGTCAGCATTTATTGATTTTCCTGTTAAATTGTAATTTATGTAGGTAATTTGTTTTATGTTTGCATGTTTACAGCTGCAATTGGAACTCGTTTTGTGTCTTTATTACTATCATTAGAAGTTTTTTATTGATCACCTGTCGTCTAAGTTACCTGCATAAAAAATCGATATTGTTTTTATTACATTTCAGTCCTTTTATTTAAAAAGTAATTATCCTTTTCGAATATAATGAGATTGTTATTTTTGTCACAATCGATTAGTTTAATCAACTGCTGAATTGATTTCGTGTCTTTTTAAAAAAATAGCTGCCAGATAGTTTTAAACTTTAACCTAACGGAAATACTTGATTTGTTCTATAGAAGAAGTAAAGGGATTGGTGATTATTGCAACATTTCTTTATCTGAGCCTAAATATTATTGAAATGCACTTGAGATTATTCATATAGATGTTCTTGAGTTTTATCGGATTTTGCTTAAGACAACCTAACCTGAGCTGAACCTAATCAAAGATCCTTTGCGAAATCTACTTTGCTGAACTATTTTAGTGCAAATGTATGAAGTCAAAACATTTCCTGAAGCAGATGATTACAGTTGCATGTTAGGCGAGAGTAGCCGTGAACAGTTTTAAGTGACACATCACCCTCTCGCGACCGTTGATCCGTCTTTCACCGCCCTGAGCCCTCAGCAAATCGTCCTCACCGGTAAATGGCCACACGAAATTGCCATCGTGATCCTCGTTCCGCCCATAAACCGGGGCAAACGCGACACGTTTATGTAGCAGTCATGTATGGCGAGTATCTTTTCTGTTGCGAGACGGATTTGCGTTTTACCCATAACAAGCATATACATCTTATGCCTCGTTATCATTTCCTTGTCCTGTTTCTAACTGTTTAGGGGTGAGGACAACATCTGTTTTTGGTCCTCTATATCTTTTGTTAATCATCATCTCAAATTGCCCTCACCTATTAATCGTATCTAATAAGTATATATATATTTCTATACCACTTTTTGTCTTATCAGTCTTCTTTCCACTTTTTACTAATCCTTCTTTTAAATGTAGTGCTAATGAAATTGTCAATTATTTGTACGAAATTCTTAAATTCACGACCTCTTGATTTATTAGTTTCTAGCTGTTGCAAGTGCAGTTTTCATCATATAAAATCCTCGACTCCTCGACCGCACTTACTAGTGTAATGTTCATAGCATCGGTATTCACTTACACCATGTGTGATGGTATTGGTTAAGAATAAAGCTGATATGAAGGGGTTTGTTAACATAACATCACGCCTGTATTTTTCCGAAGCGATAGGCAGAGAAGTGTAGTATTCCCACTTTTCTATTGGCCTACCTCAGGCACTAATCCAAATTCCGAGCTGTTACTGATAATTTCAAGTTAGAAGGATTCTGAAATTATTTGCCCGACTATTTGAAGATTTTCTGTCTTCTATATATTCTTATTCTATTCTGATTCGCTGTTGTCAAATGCGAAGTCCACTACTGTTCCAGAAAACGGCGTGCGGTACTCAAATTGCGGCGCCCGCTGCACCAGCGCGTCGTGACCGCGCCTCCGGCTCCATCTAAATTAATATCCAATTGTTGAGTCCACATTCTCTTGCAACAGTCGCGTAACGGACAGTCGATATACTTCGATGTACTTTCTAGTCTCCTCTGGTCTGATGTAGGTACTCTTGTGCTACGTTAAATTGGAATACTTACTCGTTTCGTATTGATTTGAATACCAAAATCGTGTCTTTATGTCATTACGCTGGGTCTTTTAGGGGGTAGGCAGAGACTATCAAGTCCCAAATATCACTATTTGTACAGATCTAACATTGTCTTATCGTATTGGCTTAGTGTAAAACAGTATAAATTATCCTAAAAAATCATATTTCATTTATAGCTGGTCCAAAAAGCGTAAAAAAAACGTAACATCACGCCTGTAAGCCCTGAAGGGGTAGGCAGACGAGTGTAGTACAATCCCACGCTTCATCACATTAACGAAGATTATATTGATCTCTCCAAATAAATCATGCGTACTCTTAGATGAGACTTATTTATGAACAATGAGAATTGAATTTCTGGTGCATTAAGGTACCTTAAACCCATATTAACTTCTACCGTTTGTCTACTTATCATCAATGCATTAACTATGGTCTTCGTTGTCCTTCAAATTCCTAACACACCATATGTAAAAAAACAGCACAATGCGAACCAAAAATAAGTGGATACATAAAGTTTTGCATGTTTAATTATAACGGCAATGAACATGGAAGTTGATATAAACGCCATCCACCCAATGTACGGAGTGATTTGTCAAATTCATGTTATTAGATACAAAATCATGTAGGTACTTCCAACCGCCAGTCTCTGCACAAACAAGCGAATTCCTCTCTTGCAATCACAAATCATCATCTTGAACATGCTGATGATAATGATGAATTACCAATGTCCGCATGTACACAATAATGTTCAGATATTGTTGCATATTTCAGCAACATAGTTGCAAGATCGTCGATCGTACGAATATCATCATGGTAAAGACAAAACCCTCTCAAATGAGAAGAGACCCATATTCCAACAGTGGAATTATTATGGCTCGATTATTATATTTATATTATATTTTAAAGACAAAAATGGGATGGGTTGTTCATTGGAAGACTTTCAAATAACTTACGTTGATTTAATAAAGTTTGATTTTGTGCATATTTATTGATGTGAAGACAAAATATAACATCATGTCTGTTATCCTCAAAGCGGTCGACAGAGGAGTGTATAACGTATACCTATGTCACGTTGACATTTACGTCCCACAATGGAATAGGTGGTGAGCCTATTGCCGTACTTCGGGCTCAGATCCAGACTCCCAGACACTACTAGAAATTCTAAATTAGACAATTTGTAGTGTTCGGCCCGGGAATCGAACCCGGGACCTCCCGATCGGCAGTCGCACTTGTAACCAATGTATGCACTGAGTGAAATGTTACTTTACTACTGAGTCATCAAGCCAAGTCGTGGTGTAGGCAGAGAGCAACGAACGGAGACGTTTAATTACCACTTAAATCAAAAATAAAAAAGTACATTTGCTCAGTTAAGTGATATCGCTTATAATATCATTCGCGAAGTGTGAAAGGCGCAGTGTAGCCACATGATAAGTGCGTGACATTGGCAATGTGGATTCGGATAACGCTGAGTTTCTCCGATGAACTGTGTCGACCGGTCGATCTGTCCGAGATTAGAATGACACGTGTTTGATTTATTTAACATTGACCATCTATCTATGTAGGTGCGTGTATTTTCAATGCTGACATATTGGCAGCTCGTCTTGTGTGACGTGATATGATGTATAGTGTAGTGTGCTTTTACGCGTTCCTACTCTTCGTACCACACTAGGAGTGGAAGTGTATGTTCCTCTACCTACCCCTTCAGGGGTTACAACGGGAAATTAAGTTTTTTTTTGTTCTTCGAAATGTCGGAGTGTTGGTTATATATTTAGTTTTATTTCTCATTTGCTTAATTTCACAATTTAGTTATTTTGATTTTGGGTTCTAACTCATATTTTTATAATTTTATTGTTTTGTGCTACAGCGGTTCAGTTGTTTGATGTTAAAAATTATTTATATCAACGGTCGTTTAATTTTTAATTAATACAATCGCAGATCATAAGATTTCGATAAGATGGCAGCGATATTACAACTACAGCATTGATACAATCATAGGAAAGTGTGTAAGGTCTTTAATATTTTTAAAAACGTTTGGACGTAGACTTGAGCGTTTGTTTTCGCGAATAAGAATTCATGTAAGTGTATTTTAGTATCCATTAGACAGTCAGAGTGATTCATCCACCCCCAATGACAATCGCACTTAAAATTGGCATTCAGTTAAATAATGCATGATTTAAAATCGATCAGCACGTGGCTCGATCTATTTCAACGTGAGCTAATGTAAAAAGGAAACATATTTATCAACGCATCCACTTGCCGGCATATTGCTATTACTACTGTCCAAACAAACAACTGATGAATACTGCTTTATGTGCGGTTTAAGTAACGTTCCATTTTTCATTATATGCGCAAATATGTTTAATGTTTATTATATTTAATAAATTTCTATTCCTTTTCGTATCCTGTTAACAATAATTAAATATAGCGTTAAGTAAATTTATTAATAAACCTTCTATTTTTCGTTATAAGCGGTGTTAAATCTATTAAAATCAATGTAATTGTCATTCCGTTCCGATGCACGCATCCTATTATAACCAAACGAAAATTTAAAAATGCATTAAGTACCTATATGTAATATAACTTTCCATTTTTTATATATCCGCAGTAAAACCAATTGCATTCAATAAATTGCAGTTCCTTTCCGATTGCGGCATCCTATAATTAATATATATAAAACAAAATTATATTTCGTAAAGTATTTATATAAAGTATACTGTCTATGTGGGAGTGTGCTACATCCCTCTGCCTACCTCTTCGAGAATTACGGACATGATGTTACATCTGTCTAAACAAAAATTAAATAATGCAATAAGTATATTTAATATAACATTCCATTTTTTGCAATACGCGCAGTTAAGTCTATCGCATTCAATAAATGTCCATTCCGTTCCGTTCCGCGTAATAATAATAATGATGATAATAATAAAACATATTTAGATGCTAGATACACAGTTTCGCACGGGCCGGCTCAATAATTCTCATAACAGTGCTTTCTCAGCTACCGGATATTTCATTGGTGAATATCTCGCAAGTAATGCCAGTGCTATTTATTAGATTGAGTCGTGAGACCGCCGCAGTCCGGTAGCCGGGCGCTTTAATAAAATAAGTAAACAGGATAACTAACGTCGCTTTAAGATAACAGGGCTCGTTCGTGTTGCACGTCATTGCGACCGGAAGTTGATTTTTTTGAAGTTGGCGGTTAATTCTTGTCTCTTGTCCTTCATTAGTTTGAGGTTGCTGATATATGTATTTCATTATTTCATACATTATTAGTATTATTCGTTACTGTCTAAATATGACATACTAGGTGTCATTGTATCAGGTGTAGGTACTTATATTATTTTATTAGTGAACACGTGATAAAAATAACTCTTTCATTACGAGAAGAGATCCACATTCCAACAGTGGAATTACAAATGGGTCGATTATTATTATAACGTGATAAATATAGATTAAATCAAAAGCGTAGATGACATCTACTCTTGGTGATGATACCTACTCTACAGGATACCTAGGCTCATGTTTTATACATATAATTTATTATATATATGAAAGCTGCAATCTCTTTCGCAAAATCTTTAGATGTATTCTACTGAAATTCAAAACAACAGGTGGCGCTAGTTGCAATTTAATATCGCTCGCCGCGCTTTTTATATAAAGTTCGTGAAGGAAAAATAAGGGCAAGTCCACACTGTTGCACGTTTTCATGTTGCTTCTATATAATGTCCTAAATAGTTTTCGTTAAGGATATAAAGAAGTGTTTTGGAAAAACTGCCTTGTTTTAGTACTTTACTGTTAAATGTCTTGTGAGTATGTTTTTATATCAGCATCATCATCGTCATCATATCATTATCAGCCCGTTATTGTCCACCGTTGGACATGAGCCTCTCCAATGATATCGGGCACAGGTCTTATTAACAAGGTATGTTAACTGAGATAATTGTTTTTTTGTAATTCTAGATATATACATGCATGTATATATCATGCATGTGACAAGTTGTCACAAATGGGTTGGACATCTTTATGTACCTAATCGTATTTAAAGAAATCAATATGTTCCGGGGAAGTACCTACAGGCATTATGTGTTATTATATGTTGATTATTTCGTTAAATCCCTCGGTAGAATTTAATAGCACATCTCGTTTAGTATAAAACGGCATCTTTCGCTGATATCAACACACCGTCCGACATGCACCATCAATAACAAAGAGCGCTTGTTAGCTATACCTTAGCGATTGATTAAATTGCATACACAACTTACCTCGGCGCCCGCTTATAATAACACTTAGCGCTAAATTCGCTGACAGAGCGACTTAAAGCTTGAAGCTTTCAACTTGTATAAATTATATCTATAAGCTTGTATGCTGCAAAGTATACGTTTTGTGTACATTAGAAAATAAAAATATATAGAAAACACCTAATTATATAAAATCGGGCATGGGTACTAAGGGTTAAGCCCCCCGATCGTCAGAAAGCCGTGATGAATAATAAAAACAAGCTATCTCTTTTTACACTGATATGTAATTATAGGCCGCACCTTTTATAAGAATATATAATAATAAGGCGTGCTCCGCGATCCGTAAAACCACAAGCTCAGAGCGTGTCCAACAGTGGACTTAAACGGGCTGATGATGACGATGATGGCATAATAATAGTATCCGAATCATTGAGGTTGCTGTGTTCTTAAAAAGTCTGAATAGACTATTCCTAGGCACGCGTGCTCTATCTCAGGACTCATCCGCGCTTTCCATCAGGCGAGATTGCAGCCGAACACTCGTTTATCATACAATAGATAAATAAATAAATAAATAGGAAAAGAAATTTACGATACATGTACCCACGACACAGTCTCAGTTATAAAAATATCGATCGTCGATTATTAATACGCGTATGCACCGCATGCAACACATCGGCGGTTTAATGCTCTATTACACAATCGTTATTTATACCGACTGCATCGCCATGAGTTGGAATGCGGTTTTA
Source organism: Microceris patrobas patrobas (assembly GCA_018246795.1). NCBI lineage: Eukaryota > Metazoa > Arthropoda > Insecta > Lepidoptera > Hesperiidae > Microceris > Microceris patrobas. The sequence continues at coordinate 8,774 of DWFT01000684.1, forward strand.
ACATACAATTAAAGTTCGGTGTATGCGAGCGTCTGTTCAACCCGTGTGCCATTTTATGGGACTTGACACGTAATGTTACATACTCACTATCCGTTCCCGTTGTTCGGGTGGAAATTTCTATTATCGGTTAAGATTTTTCGTGTGATTAAATGTTTAAAATTAAAGTACGTCACCTTTGTGTATTGTATTTTAAAAGGTACAAGTAGTTGCTTGATAAGACACGAATGGATAAGACAAGAATTGTCTATGAAAGGTGTGCTATATGAGATTGATTGTGAAAGGCACCAGACTTCTCAGATATTATAACTAATATGACACACGTCAAGTGATATTTTTGCTTTATTTAAAGTTACAAGTATAATATTTATAAGCTTTACTGGCTGCTTGATATTGTTTCATTTCCAAAACATTGTAAATATGAGTACTGGTAATTATTTTACTTTCTACATCATTACCAGACGACGGTAAGTGACGGACAGTGTGTTAACACCATTAATCTAGTTCGCCTTATTCGGCTTAGCGATTCATTTGTCACGCGATACGCAATCAGTTTTTGTAAATAACACTCGACCTTTATTTGCAATATTATTGTAACCTGTTAGAAGATACTCACGGCGTTCTAGCGACGCGTCCGTGACATTACAGATGATACCTGTTAGACGATGTTTTGTGCGGAGCAATCTGGTCTAAAGCAGTGAGGGAAAGGAACTTAATGTGATAGATATATACATGTATGTATGTGTGTAGTAGTGGTAGTAGAAGTTGTTATAGTATCAAGATCAAAAATCTTTGTAGTAAAACTAAATTGTTCGACATTTTTATTGCACACAGAAATTGTTCAACTATAAAATCTTTATTGTAAAACAAAAAATACAGAAAAACGCTTAAATGTCCAATGTGGATATATACGCAACATACACTGTTACACCTCTCCTAGCCCCCGCTACTCAACCCGCTTCAAGGTCTGTTGGGTACAGCTGCATCCAGCTGTCTCCATAAAGAAGTCGGCTCACCTGGAGGTGGGAAAGCGTCCTACGCCCCTTTTACCGGTACTTGTCGACCATTCAATGACCTTCCTTCACACACATACAAATTATAGATATAAGTGTGCTGTAAAGTTGTCAAAGTTCTTTGTTATGCAAATACAAAGAGATTTAATAAATATGTCATTTATAATCGATTCTGTTATGTACGCAATGAAAAAGATGGAATTTAAACAAATTCAACACAATATTTTTTCCTCATTAATATTTAACGGTGTTTAGTATCGTCCAAATTTAGACATAGTAAAGATGTAGCCAAAGATCTGTTTATGGTTTTCTCACATATTTCTAGTTAATATTTAATATCCATAAGCGGTAGCGCGTAAGATTGGCTTATAATTCCTTGATTTATATTACCAGTTGTAAAAATTCTATAGTATTAAAGTCGCATTCGTTTTATGTGTTCGAGATAATAGTTATAAAACGGATTCTGAGCGCTGCGGGGCTCCTAAATGAGCAAGCGAAATATTTAGTAACTTCCATGGATTTCATTTCTAAAAGATTAAATGACTTAGATATTTAACTCAACAACGTTTTCAGACTGTCCCGAAAAATACATGCCCATGTATAAATTAGGCTGGTACGTAATTTAGTTACATATGTATATATACACACTCGGGTTATGTTTAATAATAGTATTAATTATTTGCAAATATTATTGTTTCGTTCGGTGTGAAAAATATTTGCTATGCTTAATATGTCATGAGACAAATATAACACAAACACAAAAATAACACAAACACAAAAATTCACAAATACAAGAATTATATTTCCTTCATTTTGTAACATAGTTCTAGGAAACATAGTTATAGGAAATACAATTTTTGTAACATTATTTTTAAAAAGATAAGTCATCTCAAAGTACTGATATTCAGAGCTATCCTTTCAGAGGAGTAATTAACAATATAATTATAACTTTTTATAATATAATATGTAGTATTTTTTTATAATAAAATAGTATTTTTTATATTTATATAATAGTCATTTTTATAGTAAGGGGTTCCAACCAACACCTCAGGAACCCAAGCCAACCCCACCTGCATGTGGTACACCCTGCTATAACAGACGAGGCTCTGGCAACCGGCTGATTGTGGTATAGCGCAGCCTAAATAGGCACGGCTAAATGAATGTTCTGAGCGCCGACGGGCAGCAGCGCTGACGG